>JANIJG010018868.1:0-12775 GCA_024611175.1 Megaceryle torquata
AAAAAAAAAAAAAAACAAAAAAAAACCAAAAAAAAAACACACACAAAAAAAAAAAAAATCATGTATTTCTAACCAAATCACTTGAAAATTGTTTACACACCTTGAAGATTGAGGATATCAAAGCAATAAACTTTATCATAAAACTATTCAAACTTCGCCTCATTGTGAGCTGCATCCCTCCCCTTCTGTTAACTTCTATAGCTTGCATTGTAATGCATGATGGTAAAGCTCAGGTATTGCCTTGTAAGGTGTCTGGCTTAATATACTTGTGAAGTTAACTGCTTCATCGCTCAGTTTTCCCTACCTTCTTCCCCTAATGTCAGTAAGGGTGGCTGAGGACAGAAAAGCAGACACAGGGTTCAACCACAGGTCTGTTAAACTTCCCTATTCCATCTCTGATGGCAGCCAGATAAAGACGTAGGCCAGAACACAGAACACCACAATTTGGTCTCCAAGCCACAGCCTCACTGAAGTATCTTCCTTTCATCAAGATTTCCAAATTGTGCAGATCAATTACAGTCTTCTTCCACAGTATTTCATTTTTATTTTTGCCGGTATCTGTTCTTTTTCATGAGAAACACAAACAGTGAGGTATAAATCTACAACCAAAGATATCTACAGACAATTATAACAGAGAGAGACTCAAGTTCACATATGAATGTATCTGCATATGCATCAAAGGCAAGATGGATTTTATTTATGACTGTAGCTTGCTTTGGAAAAAAAAAATTGACCCCAAACTTAATATTCCTTTTGTGTATCCAGAGGGGCCTGATTCAATGCAATGGTAAACTGCTGTGCAATCAGTATCTGGGGGAGGGGGGGATGTGGAATTCTCTAAACTAATAAATATCAGTTTACACTAGAGCACTGAATAATATTTAAGCCAGCTGGTTTGTAGGAAATTGGGCCTAGAAAAGATCCCAAGTTCCAGTTCAGCACCAGAAGAACTGAAGGATTCTAAATGTAAAAATAAAATGTAAAAATCACTACAGAACTTAGGTAAGTCAATATAGGCAATTTACTAGAGTCCAAACTGACATGGCTTTTGTGAAGGCAGAAAGTATGTCTCTTCACTAACATTTTTAACAAGTTTAATTCAAATGGCAAAGGAAGGTTAACTTTATCTTTTAATGAACTGCCCCATATTAGGAAAGACAGACAAAACTTGAGTCTTGAGCAGGACTGTTAAGATCACCTCCTCACTTCAGTCCACTACCAACCATTTAACACAATTATTTAAGAATGGCCCTTCAACAAGTACCACTAATGGCAAATAAAGGCAGGCTTTTGAAGATTCCAGGTTACATTACATGAAAAGACTGAGCTTTCTCCCTCTTTCAAAGTGGCTGAGACCATCTGTCTGGTTATTCAGACTCCCCAGAAGACGGTCCAATATTTGGAACTTGACCTCTAACAGACAAGACCCTGAAGTCTGTCACCTCCCTGCTCAGGCAGATTGTGCCATCTGGCTCTTTTAAACAAACCAACCCCACCAACAAACCAAAGCTGTTGGCAATGGTATCACCACCCAAAAATAATATTGCTGACCATAGGAGATGAGTTTGTGACATGTAGCCTTTTGTAACTGAACACAACACACTACTGTCCAGTGTCCCTGCAAGAAAATCCCTTGAGAAAGGGAGTCTCTTAACTATGAAATGAAACATCTTCAAAAATCAAGAAATACGCCGCATATCCAAAAACTTTCCTCAAGTATTTTGCTTGACCACCTTATTTCTGATACTATACAGACAAAAACTCCAGTTTTTGAAGTTTCTTCACTTTATTACCCACACGTCTTGCATTTTTGCCTCCTTTCCAAACACAGATTTCTTTTTAGCCAAATTAGGAGTTCTTTCAATAAATGGATAAATCACCAGTTTTCATCAGTATTAGTGATAAAAAAGTGGCACTTCAATGAACCAGACAGCATGCTGAATCCTTTCTAAGCTAATTTCAAGTGAACGTTACCTAGCTTTTTCTTAAGAGGCTTGGACAGCTTTGCTGGGATTGTGAAACTGAAGTTATTATGTAAGCCTAATACATAAAACCAGCCTCTTCGAAACATTCTCCATACCCTTGACTATGCACAGGCGACACGATGGATGACGATCCACCTGTCTTACCACCTTTCATGTCATTCTTAGATCTGGACCAGGACTGGTAGCCCAAACTGGAGACAGTGCCAGTGGTGCCTCCAAGACAGACAAAAAGAGCTTACCCTGTATTGTGGCAGGACCTGCGCTCTCTGGGGACAGGGGTGAACAGGATGAAAGGCACAGATGCCACTGCAGTATGGAAGGAGGAGTAAGTACAGCTTGGCTGTCCTGGGCAGGGTGCTCGCGTACGACTGCGTGGTATTGAACAGAAAGTGTACTGCCAACATCGTAAACTGAGTAACTAGCACAAACAGGTGCATATAACCTTTAGTTTGCATTCAGTGAATATTCTAATATGCATTTTGAATTCAGAAACATAGCAAATCAACTGCCTAAAGCCAGTGTTACTGCTTACCTTTATAACATATCTAAAATTGCTTGAATTAACAGAACACAAGCTTTACTGGCTATGTAACATTTTACTGAATAATTACAACTTCCAGACATTTGACAGGACGTACTAAATTCAAGTATAATTACAAATGAACATATGCAGAAAAAAAAATATTTAAATTCCTACATCTCAGAAATCAAAATTACTTGCCCATACTAATATGAAATATCCAAGACACAGAATGAAAAAGTTGCTAAACTAAAAAGTGAGGAGGGGGAATGAGGGGAGGAATACATTTGATTGAAAGGTTGCATGGAAAAACATGTTTCAACTTTGAGGTTGCCCTTTCAAAGTTCTACTGTCAGTGAAAATCCTCACCCTTGACTTTCAGATTTAATACAATTTTGGCAATAGCCAAAATGCTTTAGGCATTTTTCAAATGCTGTCTCTCTCATAGTTCTTCAGCATCTTTAATTTGAAGAGAAACTTACAAAAAAAAAAAAAAAACCACAACAACTTTCTCTTACATCATGTATGCAACACTGCATTTTTTTTTTTCTTTCTGTCTTCATCCTTGAGGCAGCTGATCACAACCTCAAAACTTTTAAACACAGTCTAAATTTAGGTTACAAAAAAAACCCTACTAAAATAAATCAAAGGCATCCTAGAGCATGGAGCTGTATTCCACTACTTTAACAGACACCCTCTGCTCATAACAGCACTAGGAACACTGGCAACACTAAAGTGTGACTGGGCTTACCGTCAGTGTAACACCTATAAAAAGTAACCAAGACCTTTTAATTGGTGGCTTTGATTTACAAATTAAAAAGAAACTGTCCCCAAGAGCCTTGTGTAATACAGGATAGAAGGAGAATCTTCTGCTCATCTGCTATAATGTTATCCTACCCACCTGTGGTATTTAACAAAAAAAAAAAAAAAAGAAAATTTACATCCCTTTCACACTATGTTTTGCATGTTTTCTTTAGCTCCTTTTCAGAATGTGATCATTTAACTAGAAATCTTGCTTAGCTGAAGACATTTAAGCAACTTTAATAATATGGACTAATATATTCACCAACACTTACAGTCCATTGCAAGAATTCTGCAGACCTTAGAATACCGCACCTTTTATTTTTAACTAACATCTTCAGTAGGGTGCTTCAATCATTTTCTAGTTGAAAGAATCAATTTTATTTTCTGTTTAATTGACTCCAGCTCCCATTTCCACAATTAAAAATACTCACCCTCCACTCACCAAATAACACACCTCACCACCAAAGCCCCAGGTGAGATTACACCATCACCCTTGGCGTTAACACTAGGCTTTCAGAGCGCATACAGGTTTATACCCGCACTGGTTTTCACTGCAGGAAAAGAAAGATGAGTTTTTGCTGGGAGCGTGAGGAAGGAATCACCCAACTATCTGAATACTACTAAAAGAAAAAGACTGTCATACTAAACAGTTATTCTCATCAAATACCATTTCTTACTGTTCTTTTCCTCTCCAATGTAACTTCTTGTTTCTGAATACATTTTTAAGAACGTGTTCATCTTTCCTGTTCCCAAGTGCTCAAGACCTTCATTTTTTCCCTTCCTTGTATTCTTTTCTTTTTACCACATACTTTGCAATAGTTTCTTTCTTTTGCTTTGCAAAGCCTGATTGACTGCAGTTTCTATAGTCCATACAACCACTTACAGCTCCTGGCACATTTTATCTTCCTCAAAGGACATGCATTTCAAAAATCTGACTCTCGTGCTTTTAAAGCCTGGATTCCTATTTCTTTTTATATATAATAAAGATATAGTCTACTTTTGATCTTAATTATTTGTGTCTCACTAACAAGAAAGGGAAAATTACTTTTTTCAGCTACACAACTCCTCTACACACACACACACAAAAAAAAAAACCAACCACAAAAACTCACAACACCCCACACAACAAAAATCTTTTTGGTACACTTTGACTTCTCAGTTACATTAAGCAAATAAACTGCAAAAGAGATGTCAGTTGTACTCTCTATTCAGAGCTAACAATGACAACGGAAGCAGAACAATACTTAAGCTAGAAGAAAAAAAGCACATTGTCATTTTACATTCACTTCTGCAGTGTAAGCCTTTAGGCATGCACAGAAGTTCAGGTTTTGTACAGGAGTCAATATTAATCAATTGTTCTAGCCTGGCAAGCCAAAATGCCTTCAGAACGTATGACCATAAAATGAAATACTTTTCTTTCAAATCTTAAACAATATGCTTCTGTGGATTCTTTTGTGAGAAACCCATCTAACTCAACTTTGCAAAAAAGGATTACTTAATTGAGAATTTTCAAAAATTGCCACACTTTCAATACACAAAAGCCTGAAAACTCTTTGCAGGAAGCCTGTATTCAATGCACTCATTAGTAGAAATACTGCCATAATGTAAATCTGTTTCTTTGTTCCAGAAAAAAAGACAAGTCAGCTAAAATGGTAACAAATAAGACCACAGAATTGCAATCACCTACACAAAATACAACTAAAGCTCTTCCTCATACCCACCCTTATCAAAGAGGGGACAGTAAAAAATCTCTCAGTAAAAACTGAGTCTCTGGATAGAGCTAAAACTCCTGCAACTGCCAAAAACTGTTAAGTTTTGGCTAACATGATTTGCAGCTTTTAAAACAGCAATCACTACTGTCACCAATCAATGAACAAGAAGTAAATCACAAAATCCAGAGACCAAGAGTAGCATCTAGCCCTGCCATTAAAAACATAAGATGCTCATAATGGCTTCCTTCTCTAAAAGTAAGAGTTATTAGAATATAAAATCTATGTGGGAATTCAAGGAAGGAGAAAAGCAGAGGATAAAAAAAAATTCAGCTCAAGAATGAGTCACAGAAGATAAAGGATGTAACATGTCCTTAAATATTATGTTTTCCTGATCACTGAGTCCCTGCTACTTAGAGACCAGAACACAGAGCACTCTCTGTCATACAGTATTCCACTGAAGTATTTACTACCATAACATGCTTAATACATGCTTTAGAAAGTGGAGGGGTAAGAGGGGACGACATCAAATACCAAATTCCAGTGTATAAAGGAGACAGTTTAGACATCAAATTGATTCATTGGGGAAAGGTAATCACTTCAGAATTTTATCTCTTACAGAAAAACAAATTCTATAGGAAAACATATATTATTAGTAGCCAGCCAACTTTGACTTGAAAACATTAAGATCTTGGTATGTTGGAACATTAAGACAATTTTTTCAAACACTGCAAGATTTACAGAGTTACGAGACACTGTGCAACACGTAAGCAATCTTCTGAAAAGCAGAGGGCAGCAGTACTTTGAGCACAATTTGAAAAAAATAGAACCTGCAAAGCCAGTCTACAAAAATAAATTATTTTAAAAGACCACACTCAATTGAAAAAAATTCTAGAATATAACTTTATTGTTAGCTAAATCCTCACTCCTTTTCCTTAAAATCAATCTAAAAGAAACATTACGCAATTGCATTTGTGATAGAAGAAAAAATCCACTCCTCCACGCTTAAAAGTTGTTTGGTTTTGGTTTGGTTTTGCATTTTTTTAATTCTGAGGATTCTATCATGTAAATTAATTAGCTCAACATTTTCCTCAAAAACACTAAAACAAAAGTAAACTAAGTTCTGGACCCATATCACCTCAAGTTTTAGACCATAAAGACAATTAAGAAAAGAAGCGGTAAAAATGTCAAAACTGTGAAAAACAATCTGCAAATTATAATACATATTAAAATTTAATAGCTTGGAATTACTCTTCATTTCCAGCCTGACAGGCTCAACAAATCAATATTTTCATTGAACTGCAAGACGTGTAAACTTACAGGGTACTGCCAAAACCAGTCTGCCTGCCTTTTTGTGATCATCACCATCCAGGTTTGCTTTTAAAAATGGAACGGAGTCCTCAAACTGTGCAACTGTTACATACTCAAAAACATTCAATTTCAGGCTTCTTAAATTTAACATATTGTACTGCTATTATCAACAACGTAACTGGGAGATAAGGATATGAGTTTTATTTTGGAATACAGAAAAAAGGTGGGTGGATGGGTACACTTCTGACTCGGGTAGGAAATTAAGATCAGAATTACATCTCTGATGAATAAGAACACATTTTTATAGGCTTTTGGAGCAGATGCCCTGCAAGAATATAAACTCATGCCTCCTCTTAAACAAGATATGGCAACACTTCAGTATGGAGATAACACTAACTTCTCAGTGAAATTTCTGCCCTGTAAAGTGCATACTAATGCTACTCATTCATCGGTAACTCTGGCATACAAATCACTTAGATGGCACTGGCTGTCTCCACTAACCATCCCAGTAAAAGCCTTTTCCCAGTTTTACTTCTCTCAGGTTTTTAATATTTCTGGAATAACAGGTTTATTAAAGTGTTTATTCAAATTAAAAATCCACATAAATACCCTAGGAAGAAGGGAAGGATTCATTATCAGATTCCACTGCTCTTCATGAATAATACTAACATCAGCAGAGTGCACACTGAGATGACATGGGTCATGGAAGGGGGAGGTGAAAGGGAAATAATTTATAATGTGCTAAAATATGCCTTATTTACTTGAAACAGTACACTTCCAATTTATCTTTGAACTGCATTTCAAATCATCAGGCTTAAATAAGCCTTCTTTCAGATTAGCCATAATAAGCTAATTGCTCTAAGGAAGCCACTGGTGAGTAGGGATTATGGACAAGGGCACTAAAGAGACCCCTTCATCCACAGTTACTGTATGTGAAGTCCCATCTGTAACTAAACTCTGGAATGTTTTTCTATTTAAAATAACCATCATGCAAAGTGCTTTGCTGTTGTCAAAAGGTATGCTATTTAAAATCCTCATAATTCACTGGTTAATGACACTTAGAATGAGGAAAAAAAAATTCTAATAAGCTTTTAGCAAATCTGGACATATTGGTCTCCACGATTATTTGCTGCAATGCTTATAATTTCATCTTTAATTGATTTTTGAAGACTTGTGTTTCATATCAGCATTTCTTCTTTCAGCAAGTCAGTCATTACTCATCAACTGAGTAGGGTCTTATTACCACCTCTCACCCACGAGCAATTCTCATTTTACTCAAATATGTTAAAGTGCATAAAGGAGTTTCCTCAATTATTTATATGCAGTTATTTCACTTACATTTCAACTTGCATCATAGTGCTCATGGCCTTATTAATAAAGACTGCGTCTCGAATCTCGTGCAACTTGGATGCCTATTGCAGAAAGCCTTGAGGCTGATTATACACAGTGCTAGAATTGCACAGCTCAAAGTTATAAACTATAAGCACTGGATTGCTGAGGACAGAATTACTTTCCCAAACAAGCAAGGTTGATTCCTAAAAAAAAAACCCAAAGTAAGCAGTTCAGAATTCAGGTAACAGATAATGTCTAAAGGTAAATAAATTAAAAATACAATGTATTCATTCGTTTAATTATAAATAGTTCTAATACATTTTTTACTACTCCTTCTACATCTCTTACACCTTTTAGCAAAGACCTTATCTGGCAACACAGCCTATTAAAAGTATAAAAAGCCAAAAATGCCAGGTAACTTTTAATAAGCACTACCATAAATATCTCCCAAATTACATCTGAAAATACAAATAAGAGAAAGTGTCAAAATAGGGGAAAAAAAAAGAACAAAATTTAAAGAGAGGAAGTTCACTGAAATCTCTACACAGTAATTTCTTCACAGTAACTTAACATCCTCTGGCTAACCACATATAGCTGACTCCACTGAAGAAAAAAACACTTATTTTTCTGAAGTGTGGCTGGTAATCACAACAGTGGCAAAAAGCAGGTTTCCAGGTTGTGGTATTTGAGAGAAGGCCAGTGCCTGTTTCACACAGAAAAGAAAAACTGTGAAACAATCACATAGCTGAAATATTACAATTAAAGTTGGCAGGTTCCACTGGAACAAACTCTTCCTAGCTAATCTTAATATCTCCCAAGAACCTTTAATGATATCTTGAAAGAAACTAAAGAAGTGCAAACTGACTGCAAAGGGACACAAATGGAAAAACTAAGTGTTTTGTACACTTTCAGGCAGCAATATTTGCCTAACTAATCCTCAAGTCTTAAGTTGTGAATTGCAGTAAATATACACTGACACACTCTCCTGTGGAATTTCAGTCAAGTAGCTTTTTTAAATTGATTTTGCCATGGAAATTTTTGTCTGTGAGTCTAGCACTCTTCCAGAAACAGAAGCAGTGCTAACAGTCCAGGAAGCCTACAGCAACAAGTAAGTGAGGTATGGCGCTGAGGTCACTGCTATTTCAGAAGCTTTTCAGCAGCTTTTCAGCCCTTTACATGACTTCTTTCCAAAACAGTAGCAACCTGCAGGTTTCTTCCACCAAGTCTATAGTATCTCCAAATCCACGTGACGAACGTCAGGATTTCGTTGCTGAAATACATTAAAATAAATAAACCAATTACTGAAAATATCCAAACATATTTTTGCACAGGGATATAAATGATGTAATTCCAGTATGGTGTTGGCAACTGGGCAACAAATCCCCTTTCCTGGTAACATAGTGACAATTTTAAAATGAGCAATAGCTTCAAACAACACTACCCACACCATAAGCAATTTTTTGAAGGCTAAGTCATCTTTTCATTTGACAAATACTTTTCAACATCACAGATAAACTATTTCTTATGCTTTGTAAAGTATGAAGCAGCTCTCTTGATTTTAAAAAGGCAGTCCAAATAAACATAAGTATATCCCACTTCAAAACAGTTGTAACAGATGCTTTCCCAAGTGGGTAAGATTGATGAAGTAATTTGTTCTATACCACTGAAGCTATTTATAAATATTCAAAATGCTGTTTCTATTAAGAAATACGCATTTTCTGATATTGTTGAAATATGTTGTTGTCATTACATGGACTGTATAATCCATGAGAGGTTTACTGAAAGTCACCAACTTCAAAGTCATCCAGCATGTGAATCAGACTACCATATTTATTAAAGCATATTCAACAGCAACAAAATCACTGAAATCCCTGCCTGTACAAAAAAAATGTATTTGTGTTTATAAAATAACCAGTTATGATCCTACTCTTCAAAAACCATATCTGCTGGTGCAATTAAACACAACAATATTTTTATTTTTAAACAGCATTACCATAGGTAGGGAAACTAAAGGTATAATAGTTATCAAATATAATAAGCAGGGGCTGACATGCTCTTGTGAGCAGTGTCTCATGATCAGAAAATGCAGTCATGACAGGTCTGTATTTGACTGGCAGTCAGTATACTTATAGTTCTGTATTCATGCCAGAACAGGTAAGAATAACAGCAACAATATAATTACAAAATTAAAAATGGGAACAGTCCTTTGTTTAAATATCATCAACCAGATGATATTTAAATCACAGAATGAACAAAAACCAGCAATGACAAGAAAGTTATGACAGGCTGATAAAATAAGTAAACACTGTTCTGCTTCAACAAGAACAAAAAACATTAAGTCCTCATCACACTCTGATATATTTTATAAATTTTGATACAGATTTTACAACAATAAAATTGAAATTTGCTTCTTTACAACCAAAACTGAATTCAACAGCCTGTATATAACCTGACATTCTGAGAATACAGTAGCAAAGACACAGTCAGGCCTTGTTTCACAAAAATACTGTTCTATACTGGTATAAAACTGAACAAGATACATAACAAACAGATGGGTTTGCTGCTGGTCAGAACTTAGTTAATAATGCTAGCAAGAAAATTTGCACTAGGATTATCAACCTCTCCTCCTCTCTCATATTTACAAACAAAATCCCAAGTAGTAAATGCAGTGATAGTATTTAAAATATGTCACAGAATAAGCACTCCCTAATCAGCAACTAAGTTTTTTACCTTTAGGTCCTTCTCGAGTCTGTCTACTTCAGCTCCCAGTGTGTCAATGATATTCTCACCATGCTTAAGCATGAAGGCTTCTAATTCTTCAAGGTTTTTCACTTGCTGAATTTCCTAGGAAGAAATAAAATTTAAGAGGTTGACATGAGGGAAAGAGTAACACTAAGTAATATTATAGAGAGTCCTGACATATTTCCAAAACCAACCAACCAACCAAACAAACAAAAAACCAACCAAACAAAACCCCCCACAAAAACAACAACACCACAAACAAAACCCAAAACCAAACAAAAAAACAAACAAACAAAAAAAAACAAACAAAAAACCCAAAACAAACACACAACAAAACCAACCAACAAAACCCCAGACACTTTTCAATTTTTGCAATTTCCTTCCAAAACATCATCTGTCCTTATGTCTCAAAGAAACAGAAGAGAACAGAAGAGTAGCATCTATTCAATGAAAAGAGCTGGCTTACCAATACACCTGCACTTGATAAAAAAACCCAAAACTTCTGCATTTAATGGCTTTCCTCCTTTATTTTCCAAAAAAGTTTAAAGAATTCCATTAATATTCTGTAAGTTTCTGGAGTAGCCCATGGTCACAGCAAGGCAGACCAGGGTACCCCTGTGTATTCTTACTTTGTTTTCACACATTCTCATTATCCCATTACACTGCTTACTCTGGAAATTACATTACCAACTCATCTGAAAATCTGAAAGGATTACTATGAATGCTGCTGTAAATATGGCTCTTCCATAATATGAAAAAATCCAAAGATAGTTGATAGGAGCTCAGACTAGGAGACCCATAGCACACAAAACTACAAGAATGAGATTAAGGAAGGCAATGCTATGTGCCTCCCTCCAAAAAAACCACAGAGATGCCCGAAGCACCGAACCAGGTATTACTGCATCGTCAAGAGCTTCCCTTAGAGGCCTCACACCAAGTTGGCCAGAAGCTCTCTGCCTTGTAGTGTCTCAGCCATAGTTTAGGTGATAGAGCTGCAGTATGTTTAGGACAAAGAGGTTATTGCTAGCAGACGGAGTAATAAATAAATAAATAGCCAATTCTTCTAGTATACACAACTCAATGTCAATTACGAAAAGAGATTAGTCTGAATGACAGCATTTCAACACACATTTCATAACTTTAGGAAGAGTAGTGTTGATAGCAATGCTAGTTGAACGTGCTAGTTATTTGAAAAACTATAGATTAAAAGGCAAGGACTCTGTCTGCCCTCAACTTGAGCTGTCTGAGTCCTGCTGAAAGCGGCTACCCTTTGGCAATGGTTATAAAACCACTGCTGACAGGAGGTTACTGCCTGAAGCTACAATGACCTGAGAAACAGTTGCCAACCTAGAAACAATCAAGGAAGAACTTTCTGAACTGTACTAGTTGGAAGAACCATCAAAGTCTATATGCAATCACTAAATGGGAATAGTGGGTGAAGAATAAAAGCGAACAAAGCCTTTCAGAAGTAGCCAACTAAAGAGCTGCAACAGCAAAGTAACTGAGATGTGGCAATGTAACCAAGCAAACCTGCCGTGCCTCAGTTGTACAAAGTTGATAGCCACCTTCCTCTCAAAAACGTATTAAACTGAAATCCAATATATGAACGAATCACTTATTGCACTACATATGTAACAGATACATTCTTCTTTTGCCATTTAAGAGCAGTAGTTTTCAAAAACTGTGACACTGACTGATGGTATAAAAAAATGCAATCATTTAAATGCAAACTCAAATAACTGCTAAGTTGTGTTTAACGGGCACACATAAAATCCAGATGTCTGACATGTTCTTTTCATTTTGAAAGGGTAGCAAAGAAAAATCCTGTAGCTACAAAAGCAAATGTATCTAAGCAATTTAATGGTGAAAACAGGTAAACAAGCAGAACATTTTGCCTACTTAGCACTCTCCTTATAATTTTGATAGATTATTCCTTACTACATACTTCATAGCTCTGCAATATAAAATCCAGCTGCAAGCAGTTTTAAATTTCTATACTTGAAGAGAGGGATTAAGGAAAGCTGCTGTGAATGACACTAAAATCAGAGACAGACACTTACTTAAGAGCGGTTAATTGTTAAACATTTTCAAAATGCTAAGTCATGTGATGCAAGCAATCGATAACCAAGCCTCGGCTGATTGGCATGATCTGTAAACTGTAACACTGCATCTTCAGCACCCAAAGGAAATGGCTCTGCCAAAAGATGCTTATTCTCAGGTGATAGGCTACCAGATTTAACTGGATTAACTGTAATTCAATTTTAAAAGTATACAAAAATTAAATTCTCATACAAATTATTTTCAAGAAATCTGTACTTTCTTTAAAAAAAAAAAAAAAAAAATTAAAAAAAAAAAAAAAAAAAAAAATGCCC
>JANIJG010018868.1:12875-25350 GCA_024611175.1 Megaceryle torquata
TAAAAAAAAAAAAAAAATTAAACTCTCAAAAAAATAATTTTCAAAAAATCTGTCTTTTCTTTAAAAAAAAAAAAAAAAAATTAAAAAAAAAAAAAAAAAAATAGTGCCCTCCTCCTACCCAGGCCCCACTCAGCCCACAAGTGGCTCTGTTTCACAGCACTACATGATGTGATCCCATATACAGACATTTAAGATGCTAACAAAGTAAACATCTGCAATTCTTCAAAATGAAGAAGTGGAATACACCTCACCTACTTGAAACTGTAAGTAAACAGCAAATACCCAAAGTTAAAAAAATCCTTTTTTTTTTTTTTTTTTTTTTTTTTTTAAAAACATACTTGTAGCAGCTGTTCAATGTCTTGTTTTTCCAGGTATGAACGAGTAACAACCCGACCATCAAAGTCTACTTCTGCCTTGAATCTCACTTTGCTCATTCCCATGTCTGTGGCTTTAACATCATGAATGGCTCTGAAACACATAATTTTTAAAGAAAATGTAGAGCATAAACCAACTAGCTAGTTTGACTTCTGATGTTAACAATACCATCACAGTAAAATGATCCTGTAATTTTAAAAGGCCACTGCCTTTTAAAGTAATTCATTCAATAATACAAATGTGCATGCTAAAGCTTGGGCTACAAAGCTTGCTTAGGGAAGCTAGTAAACACCATTAATTCAAACTAAGGAAAGAGCAAGTTTCACATTAAAGAAAAATTTGTCAAAGGACCTCAAGTTGTTGGTTTTGAGCCATCAGTTGTAATCTTCCCCCCTCCCCCTCCAAAACCAGAAAGGCATATTTTCTAGTTCAACAGTAGCACAACTGCCCAATAGCTACTCCAATGAAGTAAAAATTAAAAGCTGAAACTGTCACTCAATATAGTTTATGCCTAGACACCTGCAATTACATTCCATAAGCATAGAATCAGTACAGTCTGTACCACACCATGTATTTTATTTTTCAGTTCTGAAAGTCTTATCGCCTACACTTCAGCTAAGATGAGCTCAAGAAAGATTTAAACACCAAAAGTGTAAATGAGAGTTAAGAATGGAATATTTGTATAGAAAAAAAAATTAAAAATCAAAATATTTTTCCAGCTCAGAACAACTCTTAACTGAAAGTCCATTCTGGATCACAAATAAAATAAGGGATACAACTAGAAATCACCAAGCAAAATGAAGACAAGAGAAATAGCCATAAGCCAAAAAAGAAATTATGAAGTTCAGCGAACTGATTGGAGAAGCATAAGAAGAGGCATTGTGCAACACAACCTACATTTTAAGTACAGCAAAAGCAAAGGATTAGCCTGGAAACAAGCCTGCTGCAAGATGGAAATGGTAAAATTGTCAGTGATTATACAGAATAGGCAGAAACATGCAATAATAATTGGTGGTTTTGATCTAGAAAAGCAAATCAATATATTAGTACAAGGAATTTTCCTATTAGTAGCAGAAAAGCACACTAGATATTTAAAAGGAAATAACTGCTTCTAATTCAGCAGGCTCCATAACATCCATTCAAGAGTAAAAAGAACTAAGGATAACTATGAAGGTCAATTATTTTTCATCCTTCAATATTGATAAGAATTAAAAAAGGGGCAGATTAACAGCACCATGCCAAAACTCTGAAAATTTTCCCAAATATTGTGTGATTCCTTCATTCTGTGAAAATTTAAGAACAGCAAATGAGACAATCCATTTAACTAAAGACAACTTCACCTGACAAGCCAAGGTAAAATAGTGAAAAAGATGAGGGGTGGGGGAGGAATAATAAATAAAATAATAATAAAAAGCATTCATCCCAGCCATTAAGGTTTTAGGGAATGTAAGTCTTGTCAAACAGCCCTGCAAAAAAAATTTCTTTTTTTAAGTAGTTAAGATTTAGCTAAAAAACAGCCCCTACAATACAGAGATTACTTCCTTCAGTAGTACAACAGTTAGTATTGTCTGATAAACCAAACACTTTATAATTATCAGCAGAACACAATGTTCAGGCATGCTACTGCTGGAATAGTAAATTAAGTGGTAGTGCTGCTGATGGGGGCAAAGGGGAGTAGAAATCACAGTCTCTGAAACCTTTGATCAATTTGAACTAAAATACCTTCTGATGAATACTGTATTATTGCCTAATATACTCCCTTCATATTTGGCAGAACACATCTGAAAATAAAGACTGCAAATCCTCCCTTAAAGAACAAGGGAGGACTGTTCTGAGAAACAGCAACTGTAAAAGGACTGTACTGAGAACTAGGATGCAGTTTGATAACTGAATATCCTGAAAGGCTGAAATAAAAAGGCAAATATTAGCCAGAGCTATAGAAACAAACCAGTACACTCAGGAGCTTTTTCTTTTACCTCTGGTGTCAGTAGGAAAAATATAAAACTAGAACATACTACTACACAACTCCATTTAAGAAAATGAGATTTTGAATGTTCAAGAAAATGCTGAAACTTTTACAAACCCAAAGCTATGTTGATAAAAATGTACAAGTAAACTTTTGAAGAAATACCTGATGCTAGAAGACTCCCTCAATTCACAGGAAAGAGTTGAAAACAAAAAAAACCAAACACACTGACTAACAAAAGTTGGAACATGAAAAAAAAAAAAAAAGTTACTTTTCCTACAAATTATGCCTAGTTACAAGGAAGAGTAATGCACATCTCAAGAGAGCTGAGATTAAGACCAGGTGTCTTATTAGAAAATGTACGTTACGCAAGCTCAAGATGTTAGGCTTGTTACAAGAACTTGGTCAAAGACAAAGCATACACTAAAAGAAATTGAAGTGGATAATGCAACAGATCTAAGAGATCACTCAAGACTAAGCACCTAAAGGAGGTCCTGCAAACAGTGCTATGAGAAGTACATAAAGATGTCAGCTTCTAACCTTAAGAGAAACACACAGTTTCTTACCAAGTCTTCACTTTTTTCTTTGTATTTTTTAAAAATTAAGTTAATTCTTGTTTACAAAAAAAAATAATATTTACAGCAAGGAGATGAACTAAGTCTGCTCTGTTGAGAAGTTATAGCCATCTACAAAATGGAATATTACATAACATGGTGCTTGAGATAGGAGAAATTTTATTATTCCAAGCTGAGACAAGAAAAACCCACCTGTGCATTTTGGAAAAAAAAGAAACACAGAAATTGTACATAAATAACCATGTGAACTCACCTACTCTAAGACAGATCTGTTGACACATGCACTAATCCAGGACCACACAAATATTTTAATAGAGCTTAACTACTGATATGTGAAAATTCTAATGCAATTCCATTCCAAAATAGAAAACTTGTTTAGCTTCTGGAATGAAGGGCATGTCATTCAGATCTGTTGCTTGCAACTGAGATGATACAGCACCTGGTTTATTTCAAGTATTCTGATATTAACTAATGGGCTTGTTTTTCCTCCCTCCAGAGCTCAGCAATAACTACAAATGATAAAAGCACTAAAATATGCCAGCTGTTTACAGAGGAATACATTCCTAAATAAAGATCAAGAAAACAAAAAGGGGTTTGCTTCTAAATAAAGGTTAATAGGGTTAAAGATAAAATAGCTTCTTACAAAGCATTTAAAGAAGATTTCAGAATTGCAATGAACTCTTATTTCATTACAAATTTAGTATTTCTAAAGAAAGAGAAATTACCACTGAATTCATTCTGTAATCAGCTAACGTGCAGAATCTATTACATCATAATACTACTGCAGCATTTCACTGCAACAGCTACAGAATTCCAGACACGGAATATTAACAGTAACAGAATATTTAAATGCTAATAAACTATAAAAGCCACACTACAGTATCATTTAAGTGCTTGCATTTCATGCATTCAAAAATAATTTTAAGATGGCTTTCTCATTAAGTCATTGTCAATGCCTTTAACTAATGCAACTGTTAGAACATATTCACAATTTTATTTCAGCTGTGGAACATCTGAGAGGTACAAGTATTCACTTACTGAGATTTTTAGCACAGAAACGTAAGTCAGTAAAAATTAAGATCCTAAAATCTCAATACAGAAGAAACCATCCTGAAAATAATCAATCTCACCAAGTATCTCATTTAAAAGCTTAAATTACTTTTTCTATATGTTCCATTCTTGCTCTTTGTTGTTCTTAGTAGAGGTTCAGCTGTAAAGATTCGTACCTTACTACAGGATCGCTTTCCAGTAACTCAGTGAGTCGCTGCAGTTGTTCAGGTTGAATGGATCGTCCCAGCAGGGCTTCGGTGTTCGTGTAGATTAGAAATGCTGACACAGTTCCTAACAAAGTTCCCACACCTAGAGACCCCACACTGTCATAATAAGGGTTTCCTAAACAAGACATTTAAAACAGTCAAATTATTTACACAGAGCATTTCTAAGATATACCTGGTAATTTAGATTTCACACTGAAAAGAATGCATAGTTAGGGGATTCTTTGGTTTTTGCTATTTCGTGGGATTTTTTTGTTTGGTTTGGTTGGTTGTTTTTCAAATGTAATGACAATTCTTCTCTACTGAGGATGAAGCTGCAAAAAAACTAGTTATCTTAAGATAAAGTTTCAGTTCACTCCTGTCCCTCAGTCACTCCTGTCTCCTGCAGGACTAATAAAACCCTTGTCAGCTATTCAGCTTTCTGTGTATAGAATTATCTTTATTAATTTAAAATTATATACACATAAACAGAGGTATTAGCACAAAGTCTTTGTTCGTTTATCAGTATCTCAAAAAACTTACAAGTAATAACCATTTCTGGAATACAGTACTTACAGAGTAAGTTTTAAATAAGCATTCATTCACATTCAGATTTGTAGAAAGAGTAATGTATATTTAAGTTTATGAAGCAAACTAGAGATGGAATAAAAATTGACTTCTATATAAAAACGTGAAACTTGCAATTAATGCATTAGAAGCCAAACAAAATTACTATATTTGTTTTTTTAAACAATTGAAAAACCAAAGCTAAGACTTAAAAAGGGACAAATAAATAACCTTTCCTCTTTATAAAATTTAACTGTGCAGCAAAGACAGATTTTGAATCAGTTGCAATATAGATCATCCTACATGGATGAATTAGGTTTGCCACACTGTTCGGGAGCAGCTATTTTAATCTGAAGATAACACTAACACCACTACATATCAAAAGGAAGGAAAGAACTGCTTCTTTAAATCCTCCCCATGTGCATATGGAGCTGCACACCACTGTCAGGAAGCTCACATTATGTAATGCCATCATGACACAGTGATTCACATGACTAAAACAAATACACATTTAGTAAAAAATAGCTGTTTTGTTATACAAAGGTCAAAAGGAAGTTACACCCACTTCCATGTACTCTTTGAAGCTTAACTTCACCAGTAATAGACATAGGAAAAACACCAAACTTTTAATTTGATACATTTTTAACTCAAACTACTATAAATCAGGTCAGAGAGCAGTATAATTAATATAAGCTTACACAAGTATCAGAAAAAGACCGGAGATGTATTTAAGTCAGCCAGTATAAAGTAAATGCTCTGTGCTCATATCATGCACAGGAGGAAGTTCACAACCCATTTCCCTCAGTTTGAGGCAGAATTTTACCTGTTAAAGAAGTCAGACCCATACAGGTGGCAGCTACAGCCACGCTCAGAACTGCTGCAGCATCCTCCAGTAATACCACATTTGTACTAGGATCACGACTCTGCACAACTGTGTAAACAACAACAATAACAACATAAAATTACACTACTTTGGAAAGCTTACCTTTACTACATTATGCACATTACTTAAGCTATACTAATACTAGCAACTTAGAAGAAAAATTTTGATAAGTATACATCAGTAAACCAAATTTCTGCATATGCACACACTTCTGAAAGCTTTCATAAACACCCAGAACAAGCCCTATGCTAAGCTTCTCCAAAATGTTTGAAAAAATGTAAAGGGGCATTCTATCCTGAAAAATACAAGTAGTTTAATAAAAGTATCCAAGTAGTGTTCCTTAAATCAGCAAGTTTTCACCTAGTTTGTAAAATGTATTTGTTACTAGAATATAAAACTGATCAATAAAGCAAGGAACAAAACAGGCAAAATTGTTTTAAATAACCACATACCTTATTGCTACAATGACACATACCATATTGATAAAATGACAGACCCTTGGCTCGAGCACTCCTGCGAATTTCATTTATAGCCACAAGAAGGGTAGCTGAAACAACACCAAAATAGTTGCTGATAAATGGTTAGAGGCAGTAACACTTGTTTACAGTTTGAAAAGGGGGAACTTTAGATCATAGGAATAGATAATCAAGAAAGGTCTGATTATTGATACTTTGAATAGTGACAAAGCAATAAAGTTAGCTTCTTTCTACAGGCACGTCTCCCATGCAAATCAGAACAGTTACATTCACTGACAGTTTAAGACCAAAAAGGCATTCTACAAATACTTTTCAAATTATGTGTTTTTCAACTTTTTATTACATAGACAGATAACTTTTACCACTTCTTTTTTGTTTACAACACCCGAGTTCAAAACTTCAATGTGTAAGCAAGAACCAATTATTACTGTAATTACTCACACTATATCTTAAAAGATTACAAATACTTAAAGTATTTCTTGAAACTGCATACCTCCTTCAGATACCAATGATCCTGCTAAAATGCAGTATGCCTATATAAAAAAAAAAGTCTCAATTATTATATTATATTCATATTTGTACTAATGTCTTCACCATAGACTATGCAAATGCAGCAATCCATAACCTCATTACCCACGGTGCTGTATAGCTGTCCCTACACAGAAGGCAAACAACAATATTTGAATTATGCCATATATAGCAAAATAAGGAAGGAGGTCCTCCTGGGAGGTGTGGAGGGAAGATGCAGGGTTTAAAGAACAGCTCATCTTCCTATAAAATCAGCTATAGTTTGACATGATTTTTTTTTTTTTCCCTTAAAATGCATGCTCATTAAGGAGGGTTTGAGTTGTGTTGGGATTCAAACTGACTCAAAGTGAATTTCAGACAGTGCCATTAACTTTCTATTAAGTTAGCCGAGTTAGAGACAATAGCAAACAAGATTAACTTACCCAGAGAAGAGATTCTATAGGATGAGGGTGGAGTAAACCTATGATCCCATGATACCAAGACAGTCCTGCACCCATCATGAAAATACCCACCCCGCTAATTAGGGAGGCAATATAGCGCATGTTTGTGAAACCATACCTAAATAAAAACAAAGAAAACTATTTAGGAAAATACAAATCTGTATCTCCACAAACATATCTACAAGTTTTTCTCCATCAATTTTCATGTCTTAAATTATCATCATATGAATGGACATCTATTTAAGACAAAGCTGTTAAATCCAACCTAATCCACAGTGGTAAAACTACACCTGGAAAAGGATATCTAGTACATACAAAGATATCAAGTATAGATATTTTTCTAATTTGCTTTTAAACAAGCTATTTACAAAGCTATATTAGCTCTTGTGCAGACAGTGAGGATTTTACTACTATAAAAAACCCAAAACCAACATTCATGTCACTTGTCTATTTATTGGAATACTACTTCTAAATTAAAAGTCTAGCCTTATAGGCAGACAGACTATATATTTTATATAATGCTAATTTAAAGGGAATAAATTTGTGACATCTTTAAGTAGTTCAGCTAATTGCAGACATTCAACACTTGTAGTTTTTAAGAGCAGAGGGAAGAGTTAAAACAAAATTAAAAGCGTACCTTAATTCCATTTTTTGGTATTAACTGATACTAAAACTGTACATTTCTTTAGCAACATTTAAAAACCAGTACTACAAAAGACTATATTGAGGAAAAAGGGGAAAAAGTGAGAGAGAGGAAGAAGGTACAACAAATATTTAGAAAAATTTAAGATTAAAATATTTTCCAAATTACCTGATGCTCTTAATGGAGAAAAGCTTAACTAATTCTCTAAATTAGACATATTTTGAACTTGTGCTTCCAGTATGAATGACTTGCCCAACCACATGAAGTGTAGAGC
Organism: Megaceryle torquata; assembly: GCA_024611175.1. Classification (NCBI taxonomy): domain Eukaryota; kingdom Metazoa; phylum Chordata; class Aves; order Coraciiformes; family Cerylidae; genus Megaceryle; species Megaceryle torquata. Next base: position 20,856 of record JANIJG010018868.1, read on the forward strand.
AAATTATCATCAAGAAGATATCATGGAGAGCATAGCTAACTGTCATAAAGTTGTAATAACTTACAAGTAATATCCCTATTTATCAGATAAAAAAAAAATATTGTCCTCTCCCTATTTTCAACAAAGTGCTTTTCTGCAAGGCAGCTACCTGTATCCTAAGGAGATGCATCTGACAAACTACTCTTTGTGGGTTTGGGTTTTTTGTTGTTTTTTTTTTTTTTTTTTTTTAAATCTTCTCATTTAACTGACCAGCCTTCAAAAAAGTAATTCTGTGCATTGGATGAGGTGGAAAAGCCCGGAATAACTTAAAGAAATAGTGTCAATTAAAATAATACACATCAAAAACCACATCACACACAAAAATAAAAAATTAAAAATCATGAAATATAACATGCCACAAGCCACTGAAGCTCCAACTCCTGCAGTTTCGCAGAAATCTCTTTTCTTATTTTATCTATTGTAAAATCAGAAGCAATGCCCTTCAGAAACTATACAAAACAGCAAATTAAAACAAACAAGGTCATGCACAAACAAGAATTGATCTCTTGTATGTATAATTACCAAAATCATTATTTACTCAAAAAGCTTACGGATGACTAGGGTCAGGTGTCCTTGCAGACTGACTGATGCCCAAAGCTAACAATGCCTATTTAGGAAAAAAGGAAAAACAGTTTGTAAGGAAAAAAAAAATTTTTTTAGAAGCATTCTGTATCAACTGAACTTGAAAGATAAAGGCAAATGCAATTTGTTGATCTGCACATATGCTTTGTTACTAGTATTTTATTAGACCTGGAATATAATCCTCAAAATCTGTCATCTAAATCTACCACCCTCAAAAAAAAAAAAAATCAATTACACTCTCATATATATATACACACACTATACAGGTATTTATATAGTGGCTATATATAATTTTAATTATTATCATTTTATAATTACAACCAGAAGTGAATATTAAATGCAATCAAAGGTGTTGTTGCTCTGCTTCAATGTGAACAAATGAAGTTGTTCGGGGAACAAAGCTATTTAAATAAATCCTTCTTGAAGAAAAATTATACAGAGATTATGATGATGGCATAATACATTTAAAGCAATAATTTTACACTACAGCTTCTTTCAGTAGTGAACTTCATATTCTCCAAAACAAAGAAAAATTTATTTTGAAGGAAGAAATAAAAACCTCTTGCTATCTAAATGGCCTATTTGGGATATATTTAATTAGGCCTATATTAAACTATTTATGCAGCAAGTTATAAATCTATACTTCAATTCTGCAAAGCACATGCTTTGTTTTAGGACTATGAATTATTAAAATTATTGAAACAGCTCTGGGCTTGGCAATATTTCTAAAGTAATGTGAATTTCTGACAAAACTATGCCTTCATCTGCCTACTGTTTGATAAAAACTGTGTTACAATAATGTTATTTTGTGAGATTTGCTTCTGTCTCTGGGAAGCTGAAAAAAATACATGTGTATAATACACAGAGAAAAGAGCACATCTTCCTCCCACTGCATGTACACAGACCTTGTCATGCTCTGGGCAGCCTTTGTAATCCAAATGACTGAAACCAGTAAACATTTAATAATAAAGTAAAACACAAAGTCGCCCTCTACCAGATTAACCTGCCTATTTAAAGAACACTGTTAGGACTGTTCTGCCTCAAAAATATTTAAACGGTCATTGGATTAAGAACTAGCTAGAACATATTACTGTTCATTTGAGGAAGGAAATAAACTATGCAAAACAGTACAAAAATGATCACAGGTATTGAACAGGAAGAGCACTGTAACTACACTCCACAGCAGAATCTGACAGTCATTTTTAATGAGAGTTGTAGCTAAAAAAATTAGTAATTCTAGGCTTCTACAATGCCAAGGTTATATATGAGCAAACTCTGTAAAGAAAACTAAAGTATTTTGCCATGCACTCTAGTCCTAAATAAAATACTGTTTTCGTTTCTCGGTTTTTTCCTACTTATACTTAGTTTGCTTAGTATAAGCAAACTAAGGATCACTAGTAGATTGAATTATTGCTTTCAAGCGTAATACAGCTACTACAAGTAATTCTTCAGGAATAAAGACAAATACACGTGCTAATCAGCAGAATGGAAAAAAATACTCACCTGGTTACACGTGTCTGCTAAAGAATGTATGGCTTCTGAAAACATGCTTGCAGAACCCGTGTAAACCCAAGCAAGCAGTTTAAAGAAAAAATTCAACCCATTTCTGAAAACAAAGAGAAGAAAGCTGAAGAACAACAGAATATTTGGTCTTCAATATGTTCAGCAAAACCTCAAGTGCTGTATGATTGGGCTTTACCTGCCAGCAAGTGGTGAAGCTAAGTATCAGTGTAATCATTAAGAGACCTGTACAGGCAGGTGAGGCATACAGATTTTTCTGCATGGTTTGTTTTAAAAAGCCCTTTCAGCAAATCTTGATATGTAAAGAGATGCAATTTTTTTTTCAAAAATCGTTAACTTCTAGGCAGTCCTGAATAAATTATACTTCCAAAAAACCACCTTCACATTCACTTCTTGGAGCAACTAATCGCCTACCCGTGGGAGAATACAAGCCTTAATTATTTCCTTTTCTTTCTTCAATCCCTTGCCTCTTATACATCCTCTCCTAATACTGGCATTCCTCACTTCAGTCTCAGCTGGGCAATTCTTGGTAGGATACAAACATAAAACAACATACAGGAAGACGAGGCTGTTAATAGATTATGCTGTAAATATTATCTGTGGAATGTAGACCTCCAGTGTGACCTGTCAAGTCTTTATGTTACGAGCTCACTAGAGTAAGCATTGTGTCATGTCGTACAGGGAAAGGTAACTATGAGGACTAAATTCTGAGTCTACATTCTCACTCCAAACATTTTTATGTGAATCAGTAAGTTAATTGTTACAAGCAAGTTGCAAAGAATATCAGACTAGAGGATAACAACATTTTTCTCTATCTTTTTTAATATATTTGCATTTAGTTTATTGGCAATTTTTAAAAGTATTCAGATGAAATAGTGTTATAAACATTAACAACCTCTTGTAGTTGCATTTTTGAATAGCTGCATGCCATGAAATTATAATTAAGTTAGAAGAAGCACAAGTCCAGCACCTTGCCATACAGCAAATTATATAGTTGATTAAATAACAGTCATTTCCAAGGTCATCCTTAAAGAATTTCTGCAAGAGTACATCTACTTAAAGCATGAGGTAGCACTGTTTTCTATACCTCCTCCCATCCAAGGACTTGAATGGGCTTTACAATTTTTAATGTAACCTCATGAAGGTGAAGCATCACCATAATTTATAGGTGGGAAGTAAAAAAAAAAATGCATGTTAGTGGATAACCCAAGAAGAAAGGAAGGTTGTTGTAATAAACCATAATTTAAACTCCCTGTGTTAATTACAAGTTCTTCCAACTAACAGCATAGTGCATCTTTAGCATAGAAAGAAAAAGAAATAAATTATAGTGGGATCCATAAGCTCAGTATCTTGATTTTTGTATTGTTCTTCTCGATGTTGTATTAATGGTGTTGACAGTTTATCTGAAGGTACAATTCAGTTGTGGGGCCCCCACCTATTCAGATGACACAATAGGCACTAAGCTGATATTTTATTTCACCCCTACAAATACTGAATTTCTGGGGGGATTTGACATCCTACAAATCTAAAAGGAAGCCACACTAAGATGGTCAAATGTCAGGCCCAGCAGAATCAATCTGTTAAAGATGTCCAGTAAGTTGGAGACATAGGATAGAAAGATAATTAATACTAAATGGGAAATAATTACAGAAAACCTAGTGAGTCTACAGAGTCATCATGTCTGTCTGGTGTTTCCTGTCTGACTAGATATTCACATCAATATTAAAATAATAGATAAAGGTCAGGGTTTTGGGAGGAAGTCAAGTTTTTACTGCAAGTAAAATAGTATTGCTCTAAAAAACAAATTCACCACTGTGTTTGAAAGTAATAAAAAGCCTATGAAAGCCTAAATTCCGTTGAAGCAATACTACAAAGTTGTTAAACAGCAAACAAAAAATAATTGTAAAACCAGCATCTAAAACCAGATTCTGAAAAGACAGCTAAAATACTCTCAATCAGTTTGAAACAGTCACCTTCTACATCGGAGAACACCAATTAAGAAAAGATGTCCTGAATATAACTGAAATGAAACAAACTGATTTTGCTACCTTACTTCTATCTGCATAGACCTGAAACAGTACGAACACTTAACAGAACTTAAAGCAAAGCCAGGTAAAGTCTGAAAAAAGATTTATTGTCATGTTTTGAACATCATGACAAGAAATTAAAAAATCCTCCGTGATTCATTAGGTACAATGTTCTTGATTATTACACCTACTGCTATAGAGTGTTTTCTAATAAGACTCTCTTCTGCACCTAGACAATAACCAGTGTCAATCAACACAACTTTTTAGAACCATATTCCAAAGTCCACATAGGAGGCAGACATGTACCAGCAAAAAAAAGAAAAAAA
>JANIJG010018868.1:25450-36694 GCA_024611175.1 Megaceryle torquata
ACAAAAGATACAAAAAACAAAAAAAAACAACGAAAAAGAGGGGGCAAGAGAAAAAAAAAAAAGGGAGAGAGGGGGGGGGGGGGGGGGGGGGGGGGGCGTGGGGGGGGAGAGAAAGGGGGAATAGTGGAAGACATACACATCTTCCTTGCTGCCGGAAGTCTTGTCAACTTGAATGTAAAGTCCAAATTTAATTGGCAAATTTAAAAAGCAAGAAACATGAAAAAAATCAGCCTGCCTTTCAACAAAAAAATAAATACCACCAAATAAAACCCAACATGCTCACAAAAAAAAAAAAAATCCACAACACCCCAAACAAACAAAACCAAACAACCCCAAAAACCACAACACAATAATACACAAATGCAAAAGCAGACAAAAATCATTTATTTAAATCAAGGTTCCTAACAATTTAAATTACAACTAGAACAAATTCAAATAAATCTATCCTGATTGAACTGTAAACTTGAAAAAAACTAAAGAGCATTGTTATTGCTTTTACCTATTTACCATTCCAACTTTGTTTCAAAAATACCACCCCAAAACCCAAGATGTAAATGGGGAACAGGAATTATGGGGAACTGAGAAATATATAGAGAGGAAAATGTACTATCATATGATCACACACTTTTTATACTCTAACTTACAGCATAAGATAATGGTCTAGGAGGACCTGGTCCACAACTATCCTTGTCTACCTACATAAGGTGTCTAGGCTTTAAATGTCATAAATTTACAATTTAACTGAAAATATTCAGACGCATTAAAAATCTATGGGGGAAAAAAAAAAGTTTTCTACTTAGGTTCTATGTTTGAGAACTAAACATATTTTATCACATCTGCTTCCAAAGTGAAAACACTACTAACACCCTTGACCACTAGTATTTTTTAAAATGTATTGCTACACTGTGCAAACTTTATATAGTTTAGAAGGTAAAACATTAGCATTACAATGAAATCACTTTAACAACTATAAATAATATTTTGCTAATAAGAGATTATTCACTTTTTGATAAAAAATATTACCTGTCTGTATTTCTCTAACAGAGCTTCAAAGTTTTTGCTTGCACACAGAATTCTATTAACACAGGGTGTGCTGGTGCAGCTGGTCTATACCCTCACTGACAGATCTGTAGCAAAGAAGTCTGCTTTTCATTGAACCACATTTCATCCTCACCATGGAAGCCTGAAATCTGTGAAAAGCCTACCAAATCACTCCAACTGGAGAAGTTAAGGCACATTGGCGTTTCTTGACCCAAAACCAGAAGCCATTAAAAATCATACTGATGTCAAGAAGATCAGGGCCACAAACAAAGGAGTACTGACAGCAGCCTTGACTTAAATCTCTGAAAAGTCATCAGGTATTTCAGGGCCACAAGATCCTTTAAAATAAAAAAAAAAGCTGCACAAAAAGATGACTGAGCAATACAACAGGCTTTACAATCTTCTGCTGGTCTGGCTGCTAGGCATTCATCTATAAAAATACCTAATTATCCAAAAGGTATTCATGAAGAGTACAAAGGTTATAGCAATGCCCCATTTATGAAGCAGGAGGAAAGGTCTGCTTGCTCTCAATCATTTTTAAAAAGTGAAGGAGAAGGAAGTCACCACGTAACAGCTTCTCTTCTGGGGTTTTTTTGGTTTGTTTTTTGTTTGTGTTTTTTTTTTTTTCCTTTTTTTTCTTCTTAAAAACATCCATACTAGCAGTTCTTAAATGTTTTAAGCTTAGAAAGCTCTGAATACTTACTAGTAGAATACTGAATAAAGAGGAGGAGGTTTCAAGTCAAACGAGCTTTGTGGGTTTTTCCCCAAACACAAAGCACACAGTTTTGTAGGAAAACTCAAGAGTTATTTCCTGCTCAAAATATTGTTTCCTCTGCCAAAAAAGCATTTTCCCTATGTTTCTATTTTGGTCCCTTATATTGATAGTGTCTTGTCAAATAAATACCTTTTATAAAATCAAATTTATTTTAAAAATTCACAGGTTTTATAGCAAGCAAATTTTAGCCATCATTACCTGAAAGAAACTTAACACATTTCTGTGTATTTCATGCTGGATAGTTTGTGTTCATTTGCTTTAAATTAGGATCATTAGTTTAGCTTTGTTTCATCTAAACTTGGAAGACATGTGAAAGGCTAAAACCTCCTAAAATATCCCCTTTTCAGTTAAGAAAGGAAGAGTTCAGTACCAGCAGAAAGAGCAAAACAAAAATTATGATTTTCTGTTAGCTATATGAAAGATTGCTAAAAACATGAAAAGCTTCATGTCAAGAAGAAAAAAAGGACAAGTTTAAACACCTGCCTCTCCATGTCCTTCAAAATTTTAGGTTTTACTTTAAAAAAACATTGTGTAGTTGGATCAACTTCCAAAAATTTGCTCTTCTCTGATCAGAGATCTATTTGGTCCCTGATCTCTATATATTGATGAATATTTTTACCTAAACTCTCTCCCATCAACAATGAATAAACAAAGCTATTAACTTCAGTTACAGACACACAGGTACCTTAAGCTTGAAAACGCAGACTGTTCTCGTTTCCGTAATAATAAACATAAACTGCTTTATACTTGCATAAACAAAACAATTATTTTTTTAACTTACATGCAAATAGCTACCATTACCACCTTCCCTGGTCCCTTGAAAAACATAGCTGCTGCACTGGAGCGTGGCTACATAAAGAAATAAGAGGTCATTAAAATAAAATAACCAAATCTTGACCTTATCAAGGACCTACCATACAAATTATTAAAACCTTGCATTGCCCTGCATTGCAGAAGTAAAGCTACAGTCCTTGAAACCTATTAATTTGCTACTAAATGCTCACCCAAACTACAGTTGGGTCTTAAGACATTTCTACAAATGGATGGCTATAAAAAGGATAAACAACCAACAAAGCCTCCAGCAGGGGCCACTGCAACCATAAGGACAGGAGCCAGCTGTGCAGCAGAAAGATTAAGAAATTATTCTACTATAGCACAAAGATCTAAGGAACAGGTCTGCTTAAGCAAAGAGGAAGCGCCACTAGAGCACAGAGCAAAGTATTAATGTCTCGGGGTTTTTTTTTCTCTTAATAAACCTATCCAATTTCTTTAAATTAACAATATATTTATTATATACGTTTGTAGGCTATAGATGAAACCACATTTGCAATTCTGTTAATAAGGCAGCAGTTGACTAAAAACCAGCCTTACTGGTGTATTACACTGCCACAGTAGGAACTCATTTAACCTGGCATTATAACATTTACCACTGCATTAGAGATTCAGATCCAGTGTATTACAATGCAAATAGATCTTCCAATAACATTCAGTTAAGCTTATTCAACTGTTTCACAACTTTTTCCTTCAAAGGTGTCACAGTACATCTCATGGCATTTTTCTAGCCAAAAACCTTTAAAACATCTCTTACCTTAGTATTTCCAAAGAACTCCTTGTATTCCCTCAACAGCCTTTGGTTTCTAAATAGATCTGCAATACAAAAGTATTAACATTAATACATACTAATAACCAGTAGTTTCTGTAATTGAAGTCTTAATTTTTATTTTTTTTTATGCAGCAGCCAACTTATAGTAAGAGTGACATAGTCTATCTTTCTTTGAAAAAAAAACCCCTCTCCCCTGATAGAGTTAATCAGAAAGACACTGATTAGATACTCATGCAAAATGCCAAATACCATGTATTATAATCCTATACATTGTTGCCATTTCTAACACAGGATGGTAACACAGAGGGGGAAAAACTCAAAATACACTGCACCAAATCCAGCCATTCTACTGCCTCCTCCTTGCCCCTTAACCACAAAGGAGAGGGAAAAGGGTGTTTCAAAGTAAATATCTTAACATCAGCATTCTTCTATCCACTAATGACTTTCAGTAACTTCAAACTGTAGTATACCAATGTTCATTATCTAGAAGCTGTAGCACTAGATTCTCCCCACAAGGTTGTACAAAACACACTGCACACAACTTACATATATTAAAAGAGCCAATGGAATACAAAGGATTGCGTGTAAAAGAAACAAAGTTACCACTTCAAGTAAACCATGTTTCACTAATCCCTTTTTTTTGGATTACATCCAAGAAATACTCTGCTGGTCACTACTTTTGAAGCTACTGACTGCACTCTCAGTACAAACACTTATAAGCATCTTAAGTGCCTGCAACTCTAGTCTTTTTACTAGAAGGCCTTTTCAGCAGCACAGCTCTTAAAAAAAAATAGGACAAGATGTCTAATTTTAAGATGTATAATTGGAATAAGTATCTTGAAGCAGTATTACCTCGTCTGTGATTTTTAATTGACTAGATGGATCAAAAACCATAACAAACTTCCAATTTCACTGTGCCTGTCACCAATAATACCAGTAAGGATGACAACAGTAACTTTAAAAAGATGATCTGTGGGTGTTTCCCCCTCTTCTGAAGCACAAAGATAAGATTAATTAATTTCAGAGGAAAGATAATGAGTAACCATTGGATTCAATAAAGTTGGAAAAAAAATTAATAACAAGATTTAGATTGGTTTTAAGTATTTTCAAAATTCTCAATAAAGAAATCCAAAGCCACTGGAGATGTTAATTATAATCTAAATTGAAAGCCCCTCAAAAAAATGAAGTACAACTATAGATCTCAACTGAATGTGTATTCTTGCTATATCATACAGATGATAAATGGTAAGATAGTAATAGACTATAACTGCACAGACAATGTTACTCTAATACTATGCTCTAAAACCTTATCAGTAATTGCTAATTCCAAATTTGTATGTTCTCAGTGAAGTAACGCACCATCTAGTGGATTTCTAACAATTGTCTTTTGTTGTTGTTTACATCTGAAGTTATTTGAAAACTCCATACTCACTTTCTCTGTACTTGATCTCTGCTTCTTTACGCCGTTTTCTTTCTCTAGCAAGAGCCTCTGGACTACCCCAAACTTCAAGAGACCTGCACAGAGTAAAAGTAACTTAACAGTAGTTCTCTTTACGCAGCTTCTTTTCAGTTTGACTACATTACAAATGCCTTTCCTAAAAGCAGAACATCTCTTTGTTCTTTCTGGTAAGAAGCCACACAGACTACTTCACAGAATAAAAAGATGGGAAAAAGGAGTCTGAAGGGAGGCACCTGCATCTCTGGACACATGAAACATACCCTCCAAATACATACACCATGTTATTTATTATAATAATGATATAGAAGAGCTAGAAAGAGATAAGTGTTGAGATAGAAAATGGAAAATATTATTGGCCTTTCACACTGTAAACCAGACTTTTAAAAGTTGTTTCCTCTCTCTCTCTTATAAAGTCCATTTTAAATGATCTAAATGTTTTCCTTCATAAAAATGTACTTACTTTGCCTCTACATCTGATCTCAGGTACACAGTGAAAGTCTCAGTGTCATCATGAGGGCTTCGTCGTTTAATTTTCCTCAGCTGGTCTAAATCACTAAGGAAAGTGGACAAACGGTTTAGTGCAAGAAAAAGTTCATTTTATTCTAATTTTACTTTTAAGTCTGGGTAATCTTCCACAATCTTGTTCTTATTAATCTGCAGTACAAAAAAACCTTCAGTTGTTTACTTGAGCCAAACAGAAAAGATATGCAAGATGAAGCAAGCAATCTCTAGGATACTTTTGAAAAGTCACTGTGTTTTCCAGACTCTGAAGTCCAAATCATGTCCTCACACTATGAAATACTATACATGGAAGACAAAGTAATAAAACATAGAATAATAAAACATCCAGTGAATGATCTGCATGTAACTGATAATGTGCACCAGTGCTAAACAGAAGGGTTCATGGCTTAATATCTCTAAATGGAAATCAAAAGTCACATGACACAAAAAGGTAGGAAGTTTAACCTCAAAACCTACACACCCAGCACAATCTGAAAAAGGTTGGAGATAACTACTTGAGGGAACATAAATTTCCATGCTTTGCTACACATTAGGGCATATCCATGGAGAATATATCAGGATGGGGTTTTTTGGCTTTTGGTTAGTTGGTTTTGTTTGTTTTGAGGGTTTTCTGGTGTTGTTTTTGGTTTGGGGTTTTGGTTTTTTGGGGTTTTTTGGGGTTTTTTTTGGTTGGTTGGTTTTAGGGTTATCCAAACAAATACAACAGAATATTTCATTTTTGGCCACAGAATTATCTACTCATTTCTTGTAGATTTTTATTTTTGTTCACCTTTTGGTGAATTCAGCAAAAACTTAGCTAGTTAGTTCTCTGCACAACAAACCAGTTATGGTAGAAATATGGAAGAGGACTAAGCCTAATTTGTCACTGGACTTTCAGCAAAAACCAAATCTGGTGACATACACTATATGTAAAAACTGGAGAGGAAGAGTGACAACATAGAAGGTTATAAACAAAGCCGATAAGCCTTTAGATTTAATATGGGTCACACACATAACTGACAGACACCTCAACTACAGCAATACTCAGAAAGATCTGCTGGCAGGTGTGGCACATTGTAAAAGGCAGTAAATAAAAATCATGTAACATAGTTACGTTACAATGAACCAGACTGGTTTTATTTCAAAATACAGTTCTCTCATAACATGAAGTTGCCACTGATCTTTTAGAGATGTTCACATCAAACCATCATGACCCCAAAATGCTGAGATGAGTTATTTGCCATTCACCCCTATAACAAGCTGCTCTAGAAGCAGACTCCCCCCAGCCAGATTTATGGTCATGTGATTACAAATTACTTTAAGAAGCAACTATGGAAACATGCAAACTAAGTGCAAGTTCCTAATCCGTTGTAACACTAAGCAAACAAGAAGTAACTTCAGTCACTTTTGATTATGTATACCACAAAAACACTTTGAAAAAGTTGATGTGCAAAATCACTCTATAAGCACAATTATTTTTGAAGCGTATATGATCCAATGAATACTCTCAATTTAAATTTCAACTCAACCCCATTATCATACCTGGATTTAAGACAAAACTCATTTATTGCTCTGACTCCAGTGATGAAGTTATTCTTTGTGTATTTTGGTCCATACTCTCGTTTCTTAAGGACTGCTTTCACTTAAAAACAGAAATAGATAAGCAAGTTAAGTCACTCTTGAAGACTACAGCAGAAACTTCAAACGGTAACTCAAGCTAGCGTCATATCACAATACTTCTAACTGGAGATGTGAAAAACAATGCTTGTCAGTGAGAAAACTTAAGAGAACAGAATTTTTATCATTATGGTAATGAGTAAGAATAGAATGATTACCTCTGCCAAGTTGTCATTCAGGGCTCTCTAACATCCCACATACTTAACTGCCACTGTCAGCGACCTCTCCAACTTTGATGTCAGAGATGGTGTTTGACTACTACAATAACATTCAAATATTGCAAGTTGGAAATCGTTGCTCTAGCAACTGAAATGGTAACAGAGTTCCATTTCTTTTTTCCTCAGTACTTAACTGATACCATCTTCTGCAGATAGTATTTTTGACCTTTTCAGAATACACAGAGAACTGAGGCAGACTGTATATGCATTTTTTTCTCAAATGCTACTTTAAAAATTACCACAATTAACACTGGGCATTTATAACAATTAAAAATATACACTGTTTGTAACACATTGTATATCAAGATGATGTACTCTTACCACATCAAATTCTCATGCTCAAGGAAAAGAATACCACTTGTATTCAGAAAAAAAGTAACTGGAATTTTAATTTTATGCCACTATTTCCTGCTTGTCTATATGTACATAACTTCATCTTATTTTTAAGTCTAAGTCACTATATGCTCACTTCCATTAAAAACATTACACTTACTGAAATAAAAGTTACAATTGCTGAAGGATATAACATTAAAGAACACAACTGAAAACAAAAATTCTTCAGGCAGGAAGGCTTAGGATTGATACCACAGGATTGGTACAGTTCCTATAGCTAGTCTAGAACTTCTCTTTAAGTCACAGGATAATTACAGAAAGAGAAGGCATTTAAAAACTTTGAGAAAAATTTTCCAAGAGTTCTACATTGTCTTATTTCTGAGTTTTGAAAGCTAAAAGGCAAAATATATTTCTTGACACTCAACAATGCACTAACGTTATAGATATCTATATTTATCATAATAATCTGATTTCTGTCATCCAGTTTGAACATATTTTTTTTAAGTACTTGAGCAATCACATTCAACCCATAACACTCCTGAGTGAAGGTTACAAAAATATTAGAGATTTCCTTAAAAAAGTCCATCATCTACCAAGGTTAGAACAGGACAAACATTTTTAAACAGGCATACTTCCTGTCTTTTCTTATTTAAAACAGGTATCTATACAAAGTGCATCAACCTTAGTAAAACATAGTAGGTGATAAATCCACAAATTAATCCATCTTTTAGAAACACAGGTAAATTTCACTAAAAGAAAATACTATAATAAACTACACATTACAAAGTATCTCAACAATCTGACCCCCAGTTCAAATAATTATATCAAATTGGTGATAAATATGGAGGGGGGGAAATCTATTTGATATTTCCAAGAGAAAGATAAAGACCAACAAAAGATGATGTAAATAGAACACTTGAAATAGTACAAATTTTTAAGATCAGTGATCCTTTAGAAATGTTATTGCCTTAGTAATAATTGGAACAGTAAGTCGAAGTCACAGCAGCATTTGAAGACTAGAATTCTATTTTCTAGACACTACCAAAATCTTTAACATAAAACATTCTTGTTTGTGCGTCTATAATCTGCAGAGGCAAAACTCTCTTCTCAGTGAAAGATGCATCTATTTTTTTACAATTATTTCAGTCTAATTTCTCCCATCTACACCATATGTTCCCCTTGCATGCAGACACTAAGTGACTCAAAAGAAACTGTCATCAGGATGTGAACAAAAGTGTGAAGAAAACACAGAGACACACTGATCTCACCTTGTTACTAACAAGCATTACAATTTTATGTTTCTTTACATATGGAAGAAGATGGGAAGGAATTCTGGTATTCACTTGTATTGGGCTTGTGTAGCAAAGTTTTGGTAGCTGGGATGGCTTCTGTGAGTAGTTGTTAGAAGCTTCCCCTAGGTCCAATGGAGCCAATGACAGCCAGCTCCAAGACAGATCTGCCACTGGCCAAGGCCAAGTCCATCAGCAATGGTTGTCATGCCTCTGTGATATCATATTGAAGAAAGGGAAAAAAAAACAACTCCATAATGGTAATTACTGTTGGAGGGAGGAGTGAGAATACGTGAGAGAAACAACTCTGCAGACACCAAGGTCAGTGAAGAAAGAGAGAGAAAAGGTGCTCCAAGCACCAATTCCCCTGTAGCCTATGGTGAAACAAGTCATCCCCCTGTAGCTCATGGAGGTTGCAAATATGTATATAGAGAGATAGATGAATCTCCATCTGCACCTGTGGGGGACCAACACCGCAGCAGGTGGATGCCCAAAGGAGGCTGTGACCCCAGGGGAAGCTCAGGCCAGAGTAGGCTCCTGGCAGGACCTGTGGACCCCTGGAAAGGAGCCCACACTGGAGCAGTCTTTATCTTAAACTACAAGCCTTTCATTACATTCCTTCTCTCTCCCCTCTTTAGCTGAAGAGGGGAGCGACAGAGTGGCTTTAGTGGACACGTGGTGTCCAGCCAGGATCAACCCACCACGTTACTACGGGAGCAAATGGGAACATTACAGGACTCGGATTAGGCAGTTCATGTGGTCAAAATATATTTAGAAGCAACACTGATTAGATTAACTCAGCAATAAGAAGGAACAGAGGAAGATATAACAAGAAACAAGGGAAGATCAAGTATTCAGCTTAGCCACATTAAGTCTTGAGATGGTGAATGGAAATGCCTAAAAACACGCAAGGAGGACAGACTGTGATAACAGATGAGAAAACAAATTAGTCTTTTCTTGACAAACTCATCTGCTTCAATGAAACAATCAAAAAGACACAGAATGATGAGTAATCAGAAGGAATACTGCTATATTTGATTTTTCAGGATTCTTTTTCAACCAACTGGGTACCAAACAAAGCTGACATAGAAGTGTGTTTTAAAATTGCCATAACTTGTTACACAATTGAACAGGAACCACAGTTTCCCTATATTGACTACTAGCAGACATCAGTAAAGTAAGTACTACTTTACCTTTTACTTGGATTGGCTCTTTAAGGAAGGACTGCTTTTGACCTACATTGGTTGTATCTTGTCCTGTAAAATAAAAATAAAGCTCACTGTAAATATGGAAGTATCTACTTTTCTTTTTACTAAAGATTTCAGTTGACATAACAAAATAAGAACATATCTTAATATTGCTTTCCACCCTGAGAATTAAAACATTTTTGCCAGATCTCCAATATTTAAAACTCTCAAAATTAAAAACAGAAATACTAAAAAATAGGTAACAAAATATGACATTTAATATAGCATTGATCAGTAAACTCCTAGCAGCTTGCAGAAGAGCATCACTTTGCAACATACTTCAGAAAGTATCCTGAACTTTAAAAAAAAATATTTTAACAGTGTACTTATAGTTTGGGGCATGTTTTATGCAAAATTGTAGGTTAATAAATACAATGAATTCTATATAGTTTATGGCTGCTAATCACCCAAGTCTCATAGAGCTTTCAAGCTGTACTTCAATTTTAAGGGACTGAAGCTTTTTCACTTACAAAAGCTATCTCCTTAAAACACAAAATATTCCAACTAAAATCTACAACTCATGGGCCAGAGCTAGAATGAAAGTATTTTAGCTGGTTTTGAAATTTGAGGATATGACTTGATAAGGAATCAATTAAATATGATTTACAGTACTGTTCAGTGAATTTCAGTATTTGGAAAATCATAAAATACAGTAATTTCAGTGAGATTTCTACTTAAAATCAGAAGCACTACTTTAAAACACTAATATTGCATCGTCTCAATCTCGACAGCTTTCAGAACAAAAATCTTATGATTCTAACATGTGGAACCAACATTTCCATTCTTTTGTGCCCTAGCATTTTGACATTTGAGGTTTGCCTCCACATGCAGCCATTAACAAAATTAAAACTGACCTTATTGAAAGGGATATGTAACCAAAAAATTGAAGATTTTTGCAAGTAAATTTGTGTTAATCAATGAGATATTCCTAGCTTAACATGCTATTCAAATTACTCAAATTTCAGATGTTCTTGAAGCAACTGAGGACTAAGGCTAGTAACAATCCCAGTATGCTTTTTCAGTGTCCTGGTTTGAGTGAGAACAGAACTAATTCTGTTCAGTGATTTTACTTTTCAGCTCAGTTCTAACTGCACTGTCTGA
>JANIJG010018869.1:13981-58315 GCA_024611175.1 Megaceryle torquata
ACCAGCACATCACAGACTCCCTTTGAAATCACCAGCTATTTCAGAGGAACGAAAGAACATATTGGATTTCAGTGGGAATTCAGTAGGTTAGAAAGCTCGTGAGGAAGCCTGCTTTTTAACAAGCAGGTTTTCAAAGAGACTGATTTTACAAGGCTGGTTTGTGAACTGCTGGCTAAGCAGCCAGGTGCTGGAGCTGATGCCAGATATAGCAAGTCTTAAAAATTACAACAGCACTGCATAAAAACAAGATGGGTGGAGTAAACTCTGAAGAGGAGAAAAAACTGTTTGCACACTTCAGAAAATTTGGGGGCTTGGTTAAAAGCATTCTGGGATAAATCAGGAGCAAGTGACCGTGTGTGGCCTCTTCAGATTTATTTATGCATAAACACTGGTATAAAACACTGTGTTTCATTGTTATTCCTAATAGTAAGAAAATATATCTGGGGGAAATCTTTGTGGTTCTATAAAATCCATCATCTGAGAACTTCATCAGTGCTTCATCTCTATACTCCCCTGGGAAGTAAACTTACATTATCATCCTTACTCTATAATGAAGTGTAGGCAGTGAAGTGTTTGCCAAGAGCAGATCAGGAGAAAAGTGTTCCATGGAGAATGCCACAAACAAATTCATAAGTGATCAAACTAAAGGCCTCTCTAGGCCAGTCACCTATTTTCAGAGACCACAAGAGTCAGTAAAAGCAAGGAGCCATCCAGCAGCCTCCTCAGAGATCCTTCCAGCGCTCTGCAGTAACGCCCTGGCTCGCAGGCAGCTCATCCCCAAGCTGAACACACCAGTCTATTGGCCTCCTTCATTATAGAAACTAGTCTGGGTTTGGGATGACCTGTGGCCCACTTGTCAGAAAGAAAGATAGAAATATAAATTCTTTAAAGAGACTGAAATATTAACTATTTAAATAGCGTACTCACTGTTGATGGCACGCGATACCATGGCATAACGCATGACTCAGCTTGCTCACTATTCATTTCCTACTTTTCATTTGACCTGCTTGTGAGAATTCTTCACTCCTTCCAATATCTTTTTGTGCTCTGGAAGAGGTTGCCCAGAGAGGTTGTGGAGTCTTCTTCTCTGGAGACGTTCAAACCCCACCTGGACGCGTTCCTGTGTGACCTGATCTAGGTGATCCTGCTCTGGCAGGGGGGTTGGACTCCATGATCTTTCGAGGTCCCTTCCAAACCCTAATGTTCTGTGATTCTGTGCTCTAAGCAACTATTTTAAAGCTTTACTGTCATTTAACTTATGAGGATTTTCTGCCTGGAGTATTTTTCCTCATCAACTGACAGAGAAATCCTGCTTCTACAGAAAAGTTCACCTGGGCTTGACTTGACTTTCATTGAAATTGAGGACAGGTTGCATGTTAAACACAGCTTGTATTTTGATGGTTAGCATGTCTAACCAAATGTCATCAGAAGGGAAAATCCTTGTCTTTTATACCACAAGGAAGTTGACAGAGAAGCCAATATACAGCTGGGAAGTTTGTATCAGGCAGAGGATGATGCTACAGTGATAACAACAACAATAACAAAGTACAATCATCTTTTTGAATCTAAAGGTTAAGTACCATCTGAAAGCCACTTAGTGAACCATCCTAACGTCCTCAATGTCAGGACATGAGTCAGTTAATCCAGGGTTGGGGAAAGTCCCCAGGCAACAATAACAAAAAAGAAAAGGACAACAAATAAAAGGATAGAAGAGTAACAGACAACTGCAGAGGCACAGCTGTGAGTACACAAGCACACGTAAGGACACGCATCTCCTCTCAGCTCCCAGAACTAAACAACTTCACCTCTCACCTTATTTGAGCCAATAAAAACCGAATCTGATCTGAGAAGCATTCTGCAGTAGGACTCTAAAAATGATAATTGAAAGTTTATTACTTAACACTTGGCAAAGCTATTTCCCATGGCAATTTGATAAATACCTTGACTTTGCTGCCGTCATAACCTCAAACGTTTATTGCTTCATTTGCTGTAACAAATGTTCACTTATCTTCCAACTACCCAGCCTGTTAAATACAGGCTGTAGGGCGGGAATGTCACAGTAGAAAAAAAACAAGGGATAAGACTGGATGTTCAGGTGCTAGGAGAAACAGCTTTCTGGAGAACTGCACCCATCTTACATGGGAAAAACTACTTAATTTAAGCAGAACCCCTGTTTCAACAGGCTTGGAGAAGCAGAGGGTCCTTAGTCCTGATGGAGCCTCTTCTCACTACAGCTACAGGGAGAGCAGAATTATTCCACAAAATACCATAAGGCAACCAGAAGAAATCATCATGGTTCATCTCTCAGACCGCTGAAATGAAGTATTTATTACTTTATCTACTGCAAGCCAGTTCTTGCTTAGGTGAGGTGACCTTAGGCAACAGTTTTACAATCAAAAAATAATTAGGGGGAGGAAAAAAAGTAGTATCAGACTGGATTGTAAGACTCCACTGTAAGGGGATTTCTATAGCCAGAAGGATAAAGAGAACTCTTGTAGGAACTTGCTACGTGTCCAATCTTTGGTTAATGCCTTCTGGCACTGGTGCCAATTTGAGCTTTCTCTACCATGAGGAATTACTTGGAGGGACAGGGCTATGGGGAGCACTGCCACGGTGGAGCAGGACAAGGTTCTCCTCCTCCCTGTGGGTACCAGGGCAAGCATCTCCCCAGCCAGCAAAGCAAAGCACACATTACAACGCCGAGGGCATTGTGGCAGAGATGGGAAGGTATGCTGATGCTTTCTTGAGAACAACGGGAAAAACACCACCATCAGAGGACAGACTTCGCTTCGTTTCAGCGAGCTTGGGTACCTCACTCATTGCAACTCACTTCACTCACCAGGTACTCACCAGGTGATCACGAGGTACATGCACCATGCGCAGGGCAAGGCCCAACTTGACCTCCTTGCAGTGTCTGTGCACACAGGTGGTGACTATGAGGCAAACTTCTCCCAAATTGTCTCCCAGTGACACTAAGTGACACCTATCTAGGCAGCACTCACAGATATCGCATCCTCCACATCTGGAAAGGGTTTATCTTTTGTAGAAGAAAAGGAAATGGAAAAAATTCCCAAGCCAATAAAAAGGAACCTGAAATTGCTAACAGAAAGCAGATAATACTCATGAAAGGGGAGGAAGGGGGAATTTCGGTGTCTCCTTTGGTGCTTTGGTACTTCCACCAGCTGGGGAAAGATCAAAGAACCCAAACAGACCAATGGATTATGATGGCCTATGGAGCCAGTCCTACAAGTTTAATTCTTGGGTTTGCATTTCTCTGATATTATTCTAATTAGCTGTATTATGATAGTGGTGCCTAGAGGCTCAATTATTTCATTTCACCAGGGATGGCTGCTGTATTAATTTTTAAACGCTTTAAATATTTACTGAAGTCCTTAAGAACCTGTGATGAGATGCCAAGAGGTGCCAACACCCTTCTTACCAATAGAAAGGATTCAATTCTTTTTTAGGAAAGTCCTGCTTTAATCAGAGGCTTTGTCTAGGAGGCTTATAGAAGCCATCTCAAAACAGTCTCTGATTCTATGCATAGAAATCATGAATTATTTTGGGGGACCTTCAGTGAAATTACAAAGCATGGAGTAAACCTCCAGGAAGGAGACCCATGGGGCGATCCTTCCTACAGCCCCAAATTTCTCTCTATATTTAAAGATGCAAGCAGAGAAAGCAACAGATACAAGCACGTGGCTGAAAAGGAACCCTGAGCTATCCCCCTGACCACGCTGTTCACAGACTAGATCCAAACAAAGCAGTATTAGCCCATTCTTCAGAGACAGAGGTTGGATTTTGAATCAGAACCAATGATGAATTTTAAGTTTCCTATGGCAGACTTTCAGCAGAACAATCTCAGGAGAGGTTTTTATCTTCTCTGTTGAGAGGTACAGAATACCTGGGGTTTTGTTGTTGTTTTGGAGTGAAAAGAAGAATCTAATCCCCCTTTTTTTTATTTAACATGACATAAATATTGCTGTGTTTCAGTACATTTCAATTTTGTTGTTTATTTTTCCCCCCTCAAAACACAATTTTATCACAATCAATACCTTCTTGTAAAATTACCACCTTTTTTTGATAAAAGCAGCATTTTCCCCTTCCTCACCTGGAGGGAGGGGAAGAAAAAGGAAGATCACAGAATCACAAAATGTTAGGGGTAGGGAGGGACCTCTGAAGATCATCAAGTGCAACCCCCAAGACGTTGTGTCTTGTGGGTCAAGAAAAGGACAGGGAGAGACCACTCACCAACTGTCATCACAAGCGAAACCAACTCAACTTGGGAAAATTAGCTTAATTTATTACCAGTCAAAACAGAGTAGGATAATGAGAAAATAAAAACTAAATCCTAAACCACTTTCCTTTACCTCTCCCTACTTTCCAGGCTCAACTTTACTCTTGATTTTCTCCACCTCCTCCCCCTGAGCAGTGCAGGAGGATGGGGAACAGGGGTTACAGTCAGTTTATCACACCTTGTCCCTGCTGGTCCTTCCTCCGCAGGGGGAGGACTCCCCATGATACAAGAGGGAGCCAATAAATTATTTTTTCTTAAGCTTAGAACAAGTTTAAGATAGGATGAGCTAACCTTGATGATTTAGAGTATGCTGTAAGCCTGTGTGTTGAAACTAGATAAGGAGATGGTCTTGCTTAATTTACAGCTTCTTTGAGAAAATAGTTACCTAACTACTTTATTTTCTCAAACTATCAACTGCTGCACATAGGTAACAGAGAGAAGGCCAGAAAAAGCTGACCTTGTGGTCTGGAGTGGTGCCAACAAGCAGCAACTCTGAAAGGTAAATAACGGGTAAAGTGAGAAAGATGAAGAAGCATGAAATAAGACAACCACTAGAGCCCCGATGACCACCAGGAGACATCACAATGCATGCACAGGGGACATTTACATCTATTGATGAGTTACCTGAATATGTAAATAATTTATTGGCAGTCTAATGTATGTATGAGTAACTAAGATGTAATTCACCCTACAGGACTAATGGGTGTGCACAGCAAGGTGTGCGACCCCCTGGGGACCCAGTAGTGGGATAAGTAGGTCTGGTAGGACTGAGTTCAACAGTTGAAGTGATTCTTCATGGTGCTAACCTGTGTTTTACCCTGATAGATATGGGCAAAGCCAAGGACCTGCAACTGCTGCTAGAAGGTATGGGTCTGGTACAATTTCAGCCTAACAAAGGTGTCACTCAGAGCACCCAGGATTTGCACAAAAGGCAGGTGAAACCCTTGACTCAAAGTTCTGCCCTCTTTTTCTGCAATAAGGGCCTTCTTTACAATACCGTTCTCTGTCTGCTGAGGAATCTGCATAAATAGCCAAGGATCACCCTAGATACAAGACAGAGTTGATTGCATCAGCCAAAATATTTAGATTAGATGACAATATGCATAAATTGCAACAAAGGAAAATATGACCAGAGGTAATGGAAATATATTCCACTCTGAAGATAGCTGCACACTGGGAACTTGCTCAGAAAGGTGATGGAATCACCATCCCTGGAGATGCTGAAACTCAACAGGACACAGCCCTGTGCAACCTGGTATACCTTCAGTGGCTTTGGACAGGGGTTGGACCAGATCATCCCGAGAGTTCCTTTCAATCCAAATTAGTCTTTAATTATATGATCAAGTTTTGCAATCCTTTGCAGCAGTGCCATGCTGCCAACCAGCTCAGTCTAACCAGGATGCCTGTTTAAACCGACTGTGCATCTACCACATAAGGATGATCCTCTCCCAAGAGGCACAGCTAAATCAGGGCATTTAAGACTACACATCTGCGTTGTTACAACAGGAAGGACAGAAGGGGAAAGGGTACTGTGGGTGCCGTATCTGCTGGCATATGTAGAGAAATGTCATCAGCTGCAGAGAAACTCCTCAACTGTAGAGAAAGTCATCAATGGAGCTATTGTGGTCCTGTCTTCAGGCACAAGAGTATTTCAGAGCAAAAATTCAGTACATAACTCAGCAGTCATAACTGTAAGAAAAAAAAAAATTCTTCAAGTGTTACACAAAGGCTATCAGGTCCACCTCCTTGGTGTCCTGCTCCAGGACTCAGCAATGTCGAGATTACAACTTGAGAACAATCAAGCAAACACGACAGGCTGTAGGTCCTATCTCTAGAGGGAAGTAGGTGGAAGCTCTGCAGCACTCCAAGCTTTCATAGCAGGCCCCTGGTAAACACCTACACAGAGCTGCTCATGACTATGAGACTCACAGCTTGTACCAACCCACCCAAATCTCTCTGTGCTTCTCAGTCCTGAGGGGCTGGGTGCAGAGAGGCAAATGCTGTGCACATGTGGAGAGCAGAGGGAAGAGAGGAGGGGAGCCCAGGATGGAGATGAGCACTGTAGGCTGGTGACACAACAAGCACAGAGGTCTTTGGCACAGGAGGACCAGGGGTCAAGACATAAAGAGGGGTGTCTAGCCACAGTCCCCTTCTCATATTGCCCATGTCAATAACATTACAAAGTTAAGTGTGAGAGCAGCAGTGGAAGAAATGAAACTGAAAACCTGAGACACGGGTGGGAAACAGACTAAAGAAAATGATTGCCAGGGTTGCAAACTCCAATGCCTACCTGTGCTCATCCTCTGCAGCAGTATGCGAAGCAATTAACAGACAGCATCATCCCTCCCTGAAAAGCTCCTCCACAGTATTAAATCACCTTTTGCATTTACATTTTGAGCCTAATTTAAAGAAAGTGAAACTGAAAACAGTGCCCAGTGGCTGCCACCACCAAACTCAGCAGGTCTTTGTTTTAAAACTGGAGGAGAGCAATAGCTCTGAAGTCACAACAAAGAGTAAATGTGATAATTGTAAATTTACTGTTTTCTCCACTGCTAATATCTGTAGGTTGGCCTTTGCAATGGAAAGATAAACACCTTTTTCCTGGGTTCTCTCAAGTGTTTGTGCTGTGAAAGAGATGATCAAGGAGGAAGATTCTAAAGAAGGAGGAAGGAAAAAATTGGAAGAGGATCTAAGTTTACCAGCTGAGTAATAGAAAGATCAACCCAAATGAAAATGTTGTTTCCTCTTTTCACCCTATCCTTCCCCACTCTACAAGCACATAGAAATAAATATAAAACTTATATCAGTATCTTAAAAATTC
Source organism: Megaceryle torquata (assembly GCA_024611175.1). Taxonomy (NCBI): domain Eukaryota; kingdom Metazoa; phylum Chordata; class Aves; order Coraciiformes; family Cerylidae; genus Megaceryle; species Megaceryle torquata. The sequence continues at coordinate 21,100 of JANIJG010018869.1, forward strand.
TAACTGAAACTTTTTTCTCTTCTTTGAGGTAGTTCTGTTAAAAACAAGGGTCTTCTTTCATTAAAAAAAAAAGGGGGGGGGGGGGAATTAGATCAGTTTTACTCCTCATCCCAGTGGCTTGGTCACTCCTGGGAGGCAGAGCACTGACCTTTACATCGTTCATCTTCCCAAAGCAGAATGGAGAGCCCAGTGCCCACTGTCCTGTAATCAGAGAAATCCTAGGATGGTTCATCCCAGCTTATGCCCATCAGACATGTTCCAGTGTGTACAAATAATTAAAAACTTGACTAGACAGAGGAAATGTGTCTTCAAGTGGGGGCTAAAGAATCTGAAGGGAGTGCAAGAGACAGTGGCTCCAGCTGCAGTGTCAACATTTAGATTTTTAACACAAAATAGGATAATTTAAATAAATCAAGAAAGACTGATTCTGAAACTGAAAACCCTCTACAACACTGGCAAACCTCTCTCCTGGAAAACTGGGAGATTAATTTCTGCTTTCGGTAGTCTTCTCCAATGATCAAACCACCCAAATAGAGGATTTAAAATTCCTAAAATCTCATGGACAGCACTTGAGCTTTGATGTTATTTAACTGTAAATGCGAAGGGAGTTGCAGGGGCTGCACCTGCCACAACACTGCCTGCAAGTAAGAGGTTTTTTGAGCCTCTTTAGTCACCTCTCCTTTCAAGAGTTTCTGAACACCTGCAGCTCACATTAGCTGCAATTTGTGGAAGCCCAGCTAGTCTGGAAATCAGTCCCCGTGCTCACACTACAAAGTGCATTAAAATGAAGCACGTGCTGGTACTTTAACATCAGCAAGTCACTAATAATCTAAATAACTAATAATTACTGCAAAACCCCTGTATACAGCCCACCTGCAAGCCTCCTGTTACAGAAGTATGCATGTGCCAAGCAAGCAAATGCCCAACACCTCATTTAGCCCAATACACAAGCTGCGCATCTGCTTTTTCAAAGAGCTACTAAATAACTGATATTGTGGTATATCCTTTTTTTTTTTTTAAACACACCATCTCAGAACTCGCTCCCATCCCTCTGTATAATTGTTGTGCCAAGAAGAGATTGAAATACCAATATAGCCATCTTAGGAGCTGTGTGCTGTTCTAAGAGGACTTCACCACAACTGTCAGCCAGCAGCAGTGGTGGTAGAGATTAACATTTCAATGAATTTTTGTCTAGCTTCATAGTCTCAATCAAGGGAACAACAGAAGCGATTTTCTTTCATTGTAAACATCTCCCATTAGTAATTCAAAGTCATTTAGTCAGTTGAACCAGCATTGGCCCTTAAACACATCCACCAGTGAGCTGGTTTAATGCAGTCAATAGATCTCCATTAGTCTCATTTGGGAACACAAGCACTCACAGTCATTATAAGAGGCACATAGCTACCTGCCTAACCACTGCATGATCACAAACATTCACAAGACTACTTACTATGTGTGCAGAGGAATATTATGGTTCATACATTTCCATACCAACCAACGTGTACCTGCATAGGACATATTTGCAAAATTTCACCATGTAAATTTACTTGCTGTATGGATCCCCAGCTGCCAAGGTCGTGCAGCAATGCGTGTTGATACCATTGGAAGGAGAACACTGAAACTTCAGATTTGTACAGCAAAACATCTACCTGAATTGAAAATATCTGTGGTGTGGTCAAGAGGCAATAAACTTCCCCCAGGATTTTTAAGTGTATTGGTGCTTTCTTATCATCACCAACCACTGGATGCTAAAATGCTTAGAGTTGTGTCCAGCAGGGAGGGTCTCCTCCCCCTCTACTCTGCACTAGTGAGACCACATCTGGAATCCTGTATCCAGTTTTGGGCTCCCCAATTCAAGAGAGACAGGGATCTAGTGGAGAGAGTCCAATGGAGTCCAATGATTAAGGAACCTGAACATCTCTTCTATGAAGAAAGGCTGAGAGAACTGGGGCTGCTTAGTCTGGAGAAGGATGAGAGGGGATCTTATTAATGTCTATAAATATTGGAGGAGTGGGTGTAAAGTTGAAGGGGCCAGTCTCTTTTCTGTGGTGCCCAGTAACATCACAAGGAATAGTGGGTGTAAGCTGGAACATCGGAAGTTCCACCTCAATATGAGGAAAAACTTCCTTCCTGTGAGGGTGATGGAGCCTGGAACAGGCTGCCCAAGGAGCTTGTGGAGTCTCTTTCCCTGCAGACTTTCCAAATCCACCTGAATCTGTTCCTGTGTGGCCTGCCCTGGGTGATCCTGCTTTGGCAGGGGGCTTGGCCTCGATGATCTCTGGAGGTTTCTTCCAACCCCTACTATTCCATGATTCTATGACTCTGTGATGACTGTATGATTCTGTGACTGCAGAGCAGCATTGAACTTGCCTTTTCTTACAGAAACCAATGAATATATGAAACTGTTTCTTTTAATATAGTCATGATCTACGCTACAGAAAGTTTCTCCTTAGTAAATTACTTACCATGGAAAGCATTTATTTAAATGTGGGGATTTTTTTTTTCCCCAGATAAAAGAACAAAAAGAAATTTCTTTTTTTTAAGCAGAGAAGGATAAAGGAAAAACTGAAAATGTACAACGTGTCACCTGACCTGTGGATGATTCCTCCATCTGTGAGCTTAGGTCTATAATCTGCAGCCACTTATTCAATAATATTACTACTGAGCTCCAATTGGAGCAATGCAAGTCAGATCAGAGATGAAGCTGGGTATGGACAAGGTCTCAAAAATCTTATAAGAAAAGGATCACAAGCAGGATTACAGGAGCATCTTTTTGTCTCCTTGCTCTAAGGTACTAGGTCTGTTCTTATTGTTGTTTCTTTATTGTTTAATTGCCATCTGAAGAGTGAATAACCAGATATTTGGTTTAATGGGAAAAACAAAACAAAACAAAACAAAACAAAACACAGAAACAACCTTTAGAAAAGGAAATAAAAGTATTTCCATGGTCAACACCATGCTTAGGAAAAACAGTTAATTTTGGAGGTACTGCAATAAAAGCAATCCAGTTTTTAAGTCCCTGTTGCTGCACGGAAGACTGAAATAAGCAACCACTTCACTGAATAGAAACCCAAAACCACTAAAAAGATATGCAAAAAAATACATGACATGATCAAACTTTAAGAAATCTTGACTCTCACCTCAGAGGACTTTTATACTTTTCTTACCATCACAGTAAAATATTCTCAGGAAGATGTATGACTTCAGAGGGCAAGGACAGTGCCAGGGCAAGAGAGACAGAATACTGTACATCCACGTGTCACACAGTAAAGATATGACAACAGAAATGAAGATTTTAGAGGAACTGACTAGAGTCCTTTCAACATTTCCCTTACATACAAACAAGATTGTTTTTTAATGTCAGAAAAATTGCTAATCACCCACTTCAAAAACCCAAGACCAACAGGCCACAACAGCAAACTACAGAAAACGCAACTACTGTCCCAGCCTGAGCTGCAGGAACAAGATAAGAAAGATATCATTCTCCTTCAACTCTGGTACATGTGAGAATTGACCTCAGGAGATGCATTTTGCTGTCCTGTGTATACAAGGCACAACCTGGGTGAATGGGATTCTTCACAGGAAGAGAAAACAGTTGTCCTTTCCTCGTGGTAATATCTGCATTATTTTGGATGTGAGAAATCAATATTCAACCATAGACTGCATCTGACCTAGCAATCTCAAACCCAATAATCCACTACTGATTCTTCAATCAGGACTTCAGTAAAGCAAGCTCAGATTTAGCTCAGACACTTAGGCACTGTACCTGGCATACAAATACGGTGACATACATCTAGACATTTAACCAGCAATGACGAGAGCTGAAATGTCAGGGACCTGTCTTGACGTAGATGTTGTGCTCAGGTACATGGTTTAGTGGTTTTGATAGGGCAAGGAATAAGGTTGGACTTGATGATCTTGAAGGTCTCTTCCAGCTGGAACAATTCTATGATTCTATGAATTTGAAGTACCCAACAGAATTCAATTTTAGGTAAATTTGTAATTAAATTCTTAATCTTAATACTCAGTCAACAGCTGAAAGCAATGAAGCAATTCCTGTCCCTGCTTCCCAGGGATTTTCACACTAAAATATATTAAGTTCTTGTATCTTGAAACATAAAATTCCAGCCGTGTGAAGTGAGTGGATTATTACACTTTACTGCAGCAAAAAGTGCACGCGGGAGGTATCTACAGGCTGTACTTTGTGAAGCCTCCCTTCATTCCTCTCTGCCTGTCAAAAGCCCAGAATGGTTTGTCACTACAGAAAGGCAGGTTTAATAAGAAACAGTATTTTTCCTGGTTTAATAAGAAACAGCATTTAATGAGAAACAGTTTTAATAAGAAACGTTTTCTTTTTCAGTCCTCGGGAGGTAGAGGAAATAGCGACCTATTTAGAGACTGCAAGTAAGATCTGAAGATCTATTTGAAGGATTTCCTTAGTCAACAAGGCACAGACACTGCAAGGCAAGAAACCCCATGGCTGAGGATGATGCTTATTCAAGATACGTTTATTACGAACTGAAAGAAGACCTTTGCACGTGCATACATCCACAAAGACACATGCACAAGATTATACACGTGTTGAGATACATCATGTGAATGCAGGACAATTCTTTCTATCGTTTCCACGCTTGTTGCTCGGATGATGATATTCTAAGGGCAAAACTGAAATGTTTAGAAAGACCACAGTCCTCCTGCTCATGAGCGTGGCAGCAATCCCCGCATCAGACCTAAGAACAGTGGGGATTTGTTCCATCTCTGAGCACATCCTCTGACGCAGCGGCCAACAATATCCCGAGTGCTCATTCGGAGCATAGAGAGATGGTGAATGAAGACCTGTACAAACGTGCCAAGTGCATGTCAACACTGAAAAGCAGACCCTGCAGTTGTAAGAAGGTTGGGTGTTTTTGTCATTGGGGCTGAAAATGCTTCAAATTGCAGCCAGTCACTGTGCTGTTGTCTCACCTCCCACTTCACTGAGCTTTAGTACTTGCTCCTGAGGAGCACCCTATAAAATTGTTGGCTCAAATGCAAAAATCAAGAAGGGCACCCTTAAGTTTAATGATCCTCACAAAGGTGAACAATGGAGAAACAAGTTGCAAAAGTAAAACCAGTAAGAAGTCAAAGTCCATCTCTACAGGGCTTCTGTAGCAAGCCTAGACAGAACCGGATTCACTGCCTTTCTCTTACAAGAATTGCTCAAAACCAGCAGAAATCTCACAAAAATTGTGATTACTGTTCCAGAATCGCAGAGGAATTTCCTGTCTTTGGACTTCAACTGCTGTTAATAGGCATTCTGAATTAGAGAAGGAACATTAAAATACTTCTTACAGACAGAAAAGTGAGACTTATGTCTGCCCTCTCCTGCTTTCTGGAAGGTCATTTTGTGGTTTTCCACTGAAAAATTCCTTTCTTACACACATAAGAGCCTTTATTCTGTAGAGTTCAAACAGAACAGAAGAGCTGTCTAACAAAGTACGTTTTTCATCATCATTAGATGATCTCCAAGGTGTCATGTAGTTGTCTGAGTCTATTGAAGACTGAAATGTTTCAGCTAATCTTTGACGGAAGATTAAATATATATGCATGGGGTTGGTTGCTTGATGTCTCTGAAGATACATGTTTTACTGTTCTGCATAATTTGGACTTTTTAAGGTTTATGTACAGAAATGTCACATTTTCATAACTCAGCTGAGAACAAATGAAATTAATACCTGTCCATCGCCTGCCAGTAGAGAGTGGATTTTCACATATAGCCAGGGCTAACTTCTGGCAATCTTGGATGTTGCTAAGAACTCAGAACAAATTAAATAGTCAAATTTACAATGAATGGAAAAGTACATAAAGGCTTAAGACTCCCATGAACTCTAAAAGAATTTTCCTCAGTGAGTTTTGTCTCTGTTTTCCTCATTTTCCTTCAGCCACTGCAGATCAAGAGACAGAGAGTCACTATGAGTGTCATTTTTATCCCCTCGGTATTGGTGTATTGTATTGTACAGAATATTGCAGTCACTAAAGGCTGTGATGAAATTACCTGATCTAGTTAGCTCTTGGATCTCTCCAGCGTTTGTTTCTTGGCTGGATCCACAGTAAACATGACAGCTCTTCAAATCTGTGCCTGCTGTGGTGCCAGTATCCTTTCCTTCATTTCAGTCTCACTCTTGGACAGATAGCTGTTCAACACAAACTCTCCTGGCACCCTGCTCTCACCTCAAGGTGGAAAAATGATTCAATGAACACTGTACAACCTTGTGATACAAGAAATCTGAATTGGTTTCTGTGCTGTGACACATTTTATAGCTGATTTTGGATGAGTCATTTAGTTTCTTTATGTTTCTACTCCCTTTATGGAAGAAAAAAAAAATAAAACACAACAAAACACAAACACAAAAACAAAACAAACAAACAAAGCTCCAAACCCACACAATAAATAGCACTTACTTGGCTCAAAGGCTGCAGTGAAATGCTCATGCATGAGAGCTACACACCCCAGAAAATATTTCAGATGATAGTGTTTTTCTCATGCTTTTCCAAACATTTGCTTCTTCCTCCAGCATACCAGGCAATTTGTGCTCCAGCAGTTTTCTGATATCAAACCACTTTCCACAAATTCCCATCAACCATTCCTACTTCACGCCATAAGTCTTTTGTTTAGCTCATATTTAACAAGGCAGCTTTGCAATTGACAAAGTGGAAACCTGGCTGAAGGGCTTGGACAGTGACTACCAGCCTGCATGTATCCCTACTGCAGCCTAGTGATTTTTTTCCTAGACTTGAAATCTCTTCTTGAATGCTTTTGAAAGTCTTTTGCACAGCACTGACTGCAGGCAGATGATGGGAATCTCTCAAAATCTTGAATGCTTCAGTCGAGTATCCTTCTTTAATCCTTGGTAAAATATAAACAAAGTATTGTGCACAGCATGACTGTTTATAGGAGCAACTAGGACATGGTCAGTTTATCACTTCAGAGACAGACTGACAGCAGGCTCAAAAAAAAAAAAAGATCGTCAATAAAACAGTGGAAGATCATTTTAAAGGTTAAATGTGGTCAATTTTAATCAAGAATAATCAGCACAGAATGGGTTAATTCTGCATTGCTTTGTATCCATACAACCTACCTAACTCTGGTAGGAAGGGACAAAGAGGAGAACTTGAGTTTTTGAAAGATAAGGAACTGACTGTGCCTTATGAGGAGTGCAGGTTCTGCCCAGGTCAGTGTCTCTGGTAGCAATACTCAATGAGTTTGAGCAGTAGTAGTTTCAAAGACAGGTCACAATCCCCATTCCCATTAAGTGAGAAATAAAAATGCATCAGTCTCAAAAAAAAATCTGACCGTGCACATAGGGTGCTCAATCTGTAGTGAACTTTCCATGTAACAGAGTAGGATCAACACTGAAACAAAGTCCCTGTCCCAGGAGAGCTACAATTCTCCAGTGGGGTGCATCCAAGTCATCTGAGAACTTTGTTGTAACATCTGAATGAAGTGTCACAGGTCAAGAAGGCTTTGGTAGAGAGTCACAGGAATGTTACCAGGCTTTGGATCAAATGACGCAAATCACAGGTACTAGAGATTGCCAACACTGCTGAAAAACAGCCACGCAACGGGATACAGGGAGATGCGGGACAAAGTAGTCATGATGTGACTACTGGTCACACCATGGTATTAAGATTACATGGAATACCCTCAAGATGGTCTTGAAAGTGAACATGGAAGATACGTGGAATAACAGCACTGAGAGAAAGAGAAGCTGACAATCAAGCACACGCAATGATGGAGCGTATTTAAAGAACCTCTTCATATGGGATCCAGTTCCGTATCTGGACATAGGAATTCAGGTGTCTACATGTGCTCCCAGGTGCTCTCTCCATTGTAGCCAATAGAACTGGCAGAGCCTGGAGAGGTTCCAGTGCACTCTAAAATAGCAAAATCACAGTTGCAGCCAGTCAGTTGAGTAGACTGTTTCTAAGTCTGTCATTATCTCCAAGAAGTTCCACAGTTCTGAAACTCAAATACAAATACAATATATACAAATACAAAGCCACTTATTAAAGCCTAGAGCTTTATATTAATCTGTGAAAATATTTGGCTTTTTTTTTAGTTACTACTATTAACTACTTTCCTGAATGTATTCAGACATCATGTCAAAAAAAAAAAAGTTAGCAGGTAAAGTGCTTTTAAAGTTATATAAATCACAAATCATATTTGTTAACTTAGCTGACCCTAATATGGTAATTAACATAGAATTAATCTCTCTTGAGGAGATATAAAACATATGAAATCAAGACAATCTGGAATCCAGCCCAGGAAAAGGGTTATATAAAGCGGATGTACTGAACCATTTAGTCAACAACTTTGCACTAATCTTTTGAAATAATGCTCTAAATGCTAAATTTTAAAGTGCTAGAATAAATTTTTAAAATGAGCCCTTTATTCCTAACCCCATGAAGCAGAATCTTAATTACATCTTCAGAATGAGATCATTTCAGATGCATAAACATTGCACAGGTTTACCATCCTTTTTTGCTAGACGGTTTTGTCAGCTAGGAAGGTTAATTCCTTTCATAAAAGAAAAAAGCCCAGACAGATGCTGTCAGTATTACTGTAATGGCAAGGAACAAATCTGGCAAGAGCATTTTGTGGCCAAATCATTGATTCAGTCTCTCTAGCAAAAAACACCAGCTAAAAGCTGGAGAACAGAGACCCAATATTGGAAACCTGGTTGTAAAAATAAAAACACCACAAATCTTCCAAGGAAGGGAAAGAAATTCATCACAAAATAAGAGCAGAGAGCAAAAGATGAAGGCCTAAGAAGAGAAAGAGTCTGTCACAGGAGGACCCACAGCCTCATGCAGAGAACCTGGAAAGCAATGAAAACCAAGCAGGTATTCGCTATTCTTCAGCCTCCCTAACTTCCAGGTACTTTTCTGTCAGGGAACAGGGCTCATCCTTTGTTCCTTTGCAAACTTTGGATCTTTGCGGCTCCAAGAATGTTGGAATGTGATTCTCAGATGAGCATAAAGAAGCCATGGAGGAAACTGAAATGAAGCTGAAATCTTCAAGTTATCAAGCTGCAGGAGTGCATCGCCAGGCAGAATGCAATTGCGAGCGCATGAAATTGACAGGGCACCATCTAAACGCACTTGCCTTAGGACCCTTTGAAATTCAAAGCTGTGATTCACACAACACAATGGCAATGGTCCAAAAGACAAGGGAAGGCAATTTTCAAAGTGGAATGTATTGTTTTTCCCTCCTGCCTCGGAGGTCAAATGGATGTAATGAAAGTCTATTTCTTTTGAGAGATAGATGGTTGTATCCTTCAGAAGGCAACTGGTGATTCCTAATCCCCTCATTTTAGTAACCCAAATAAACATGGCCCCGTTAGACAACACAAGAAGAAAGCATAAGAAAGGTATAGACACAGAAGCTGCATTTTTATGCCAACAGTCTAAATACCCTCCCATCATCACTCACAAAGGCTAAACACATACCTCAATCCCCCCAAAGTCTAAGCAAACGTATCAAAGGTAGCCCTAAAGATGCCTAAATATGATAAATCATTTAAACAGGCACATCTGCATTTTAACACTTGCAGGCTTTGCAAGGGGGGCACAGAAATTGGAGCTTTATTAGGCACTGCACAATTCCCATGTCATTTAGATCTCTTCTTTGCCCTCAGCAAGCACCACTTTCCCGTGCCTGTTTGCAGAGCCTTGGCACTAGGGGTCCATCATTCCCAGCATTTAGCTCTCAAGGCTCCGACAGACGAACATACTTGGTTTTATAAATAGAAAAACATTTGCGTCAGCCACTACACTATGCTAATTCCCTAAATTGCCATATTTTCATTACTCGTTATAAAACATCCCTTTTCCCCCCTCATCAAGGAATGATCTCTTGTGTAAAGGAGATAAATGTGGTTAACAGTCTAATTAATCCTCACGTTAGATCATATTTTCTTAGAAGGAAATACTTAAAGTTGTAGAAGGCAAAGAAAGAATACCAGTGAAATAGGAGCTCCCCTCTCTAAAAAAAACCAAACCAGTTCCGATTTTCTGTCTGCTTAGTGTCCCTCTAATTGCAAAACTTCAGACATTACCCCTTTCATCCACAGCATTTCCATTCCCATTTCTCAGGAGAAGCTTGCAAAGGTAACAGTCCCCTCCTGGTTAAGCCAAGCTGCCAACAGTGGATTTCCATATGAAGGGAAGAAGCTTCTCTGCACCCATTACTGGACCAACTTCCCTTAACTCTTCCTGTTCTCCCCAGGTCACCTGCCACAATACAGGAATTATATTGCATCCCTGAATAAACTTGACATCCACACACAGCAAAAATTTCTTTGAATTTTCAACCATATGTGACCTACTCTTATAACCAGTATGGTTATTCTCATTTACTGGAGGAGCAGATAATCAGATAACTATCGGGATATTTCACAGGGCATTCAAGTAGCAATTAATTTGGTAATAATTGTGCAGTGCTTTGAAGAGGTAAATAGCTGTAAGTGCTGGGTACTCTAATTAAAAAATTGCTAGACGCAGATAAACTGAAAACCAAAATTTCCTATCTGTAATTGCTGCAGAGCTATTCACCTTCCATCTGTGGACACTGTTCTTCCAGCAGCTATTGATTGCACAGCAGCAAGCTTGAGAAGGCTTAATTCTAAAAAACTAGCAGGAGAAATACTGGGCTTATTGAATCCAATAAACACCTTGCCCTGACTTCAGAGGGTCCCTGCCTTGAGAAACTGACTTCCAAGGTGATATTTTTCTGGTTTAGACAACTTGTAGGTCATTCTAGGTAAGCAGATTAATTTCTCAAGAAGCCACCCTACCTGCACACAACGACTGACTGGAATCATTGGCTGTGTCTCAGGTGCTTTAGCATTGCTGCAGGGGGAAGGCAGGTATGAAGAAAAACTGTCTCTTCTTCCATGCCTGCAGATCAGTTTCAATAGCTTAAAATACCCATAACTAGTGGAAACTCTATACAATTTTCATTGTGCTCATAGGTGGCAGTGAATATATTCATATTGCAAATCAGACTTAATTTTTCCTTCAAAGCAGGCCCTGAACTCTTTGTCTCATATTCACATCATTAGAGTCACTTTGATAATTACTTGGCTATGAAGTTCTGCTACCTCATTCTATATCAGTCAACAGAGAACAGTGACCTGCAGCAAGGAGGGATTTGGGCAGGGATCAATCAGCCTGGCTCACCGCAGAGTCATTAGCGATTTACACCACCAGTGGAGGAGGGACAGCATTGCTGGAACTCAGACACTGCAATAAAAGGTATCAGGGAATCTACTGTCGTCTACTGGGGTGTGAAATCCTGAAGAAATTCATCTATTATTCACATCAAACCAGAAAGATCAACAAAAAAGTTGCTTCTCTAGACAAAAAAAATCGAGTAAAAGTATCCTTCCGCTAATGACAAAATACTGAAGGCAGTAAGACTTCCCCTATATATTTTATCCCAGTACAACATGCAAAAACTTGTCTCACTGGTTGGGTAGGGAGGATTGTACAGCAAACTTGTTTGCAACATCTAAGAAAACAAAGTGTGCTTTTCTAAACAAAACTCGATAGTGAGGTCAACCTGGATGCATAACCAGTGCAAGTCCACTTGCAATCTGGCCTGATTTTGGGGGCACAACTCCCAGGGTAAAGAGCGCACGTTAACAGTCCAAACCATTAACCATCAACCGTGCCTAGATCCACGCCAGGAGATTAGCCTTTTCTACCCACAACACACTCCAAATCACTCTGCTTTGTTTTGTGACATCTCCTCATGTCGTCTTTCAAATCCTGAGTTGGCGCCACTGGATCGACCGCTCCCCACACAGGTTTCCTCACATTGTTAGTAAAATTTAACAAATTTAAGGAACATCTCAGTTTGCTTTCAAAAATATGCCCAGATCTACTAGTTTATTCCATTTTATGGCAGTCAAAAAGATCTGCAGCCTCTTCATAGTCCCCAGAATAAATCACTGAGCTGAAAACCAGCATTTGGAGCATTATGGGTAAACAGTCACTTCTGGTAATACAGGCATGTGGAGCACAGCCACATGGAAACCCATGACTCTCCAAGGCTCATTACAACTTGCTGCAGTAAGAAGCAACTTCCAGCTTGCATGCAGTTAGGTAGGAAAAAAACAGAACTGGGTTGCTTAGCACAAACTTTCTTTGTATTGGGAGAAAGCCATTAACATCTAGGAAAATTACATAAAGAGATTCAGGCACATGAGATTGAAGAAACACCCTGAAATACAAAGGAAGATTCACCATTCCTCGTTTTTTTGGGCAGCTATCTTGTCATAAAATTGACTGCCCTCAACAGAGTCAGAGGAGACAGCATCTCAAGAAAACACAACTTAATCTACACCACAGCATCTTCAGAGACAGAGTGCAAAGGCCCTGATTCTGCAGGAAAACGGCATCAAGAAGCCATCTTTTATGTTGTAAATGCCCAAATAAACCAGTGGAAACTGGATTATGCAGGTTCCCTGGAGCTTTACAAAGATGCCTGAAGTATAGAAACCAATCAGCAGGGTTCTTTTAATCAGTCTCATTCTACTGAAGGTATCCTGTGTTCCTTTCTCAGTTTTGCACTGGAAGTTTCTTGCCTCGGTGCACTACAAAGACTGTTTTAAAGCTACATATGTTCATCTTCTCGTTGTCGTTCCAAGACAGAATTATCATCATGAAATTCACTTGGTAAAGGTTGTTAGCATTTCTGTGTCTTAACCAGTCTAATTAAGCCTGTTTTTTCCTTAGTGGAAAGATCACAGTAAAAAAAATAAACAGCACCTACGCCTCACCTCCCAAATTTTCACATAGTTTTGAGAAACACACAATGCTGTGTAGCAGGTATTGGGACAGCTCGGCGGGGTTGCAGGTGTAATGCTGGCTGAAACACAATCAAAAATTATAAACTATCTACCCTGAACCCTGTGTACTGCTGCCACAATAAATAAATCGATTAAACTGAACATGGGTTCAGGGTGACACTTCACCAGATATTCACTGCTACACAAGCTACTGTGTCCATCTTTATCCCTTTGAAACTCTTAGGTAGTCAAACAGGTAGAGAAACATCTCTAGGTAGTCAAAGACAAACCTGGAGATCTAAGAATAAACAGATCCAAGACAGTGAATAACAGATTCCTCTTCTCCATTCAACACCAATCATAGTAATGAGACCTTTGTTGAAAAACAAACAAGCTACATAATTAGTCTGCTATCTGGAGTCTCTTATATTCCTCCTCTCAAAGAACATCAGTCACTCACATCCCACATTACTTTCATTCCACTGAGGCACACCATCCTTCTTTGTGCTAGCACAGAGCATTAATTCCGTTAGAAATGCCAAATCACATAAGCAGAGTGAAACGGAATAGTGTTTACAACAGTGTAAGGAATCTCATAATGTTTTATATTTCCTGCCTAAATTATATATATATGTTTCCACTTCACATTTGAGCCTTGGCAGCCTCGGAATTATGCTGAGGCAAATCAGTGAAGAGATCAGTACACACTCTCATGACGCTCATAGAACTCCAAGTGAACCAGTCAGGTGCTGGAAGACAGGTTCCAGAACACAACTGCACAAGCCAAGGCACACAGCACACTTTACACAAGCTGACTTATTAAAGGATATCAGAGAGGAAAGGAAAGATGTAATCTGGAACTGTAGGGGAATGCACACCATTTAGCTATCGCAGCCTCCTGGCTGCCTTGCTAACAGATGACAAAAGCTACAGATGGAAAAGGTGGGAGGGAGTTACATGGAAAGCTGTCCAGCTCTTACACTTTCCAGACTGTCAACAGCTCTTTGCCGTTACTCTTTGTGAAGTTTTTTTTTCAATTTCCCTAGGAAGAATTGTTCAAAGCTTTCATTCCTCTGTTTCTAAGAAAAAACAATGAAACAGAAAACAAAAACACAGGAGTTCTCTGTTCCTGAATTCAGAAAGGACCTTGTTATTGACTCCCACCAGCTTCACAGGGACCCTAGGAGAACAACTACAACAGGTCAGCACAATTTAGGGGCAGCTTCTTTCAGAGTTCTGCTGTCCAAAGCTCAGTTACAAGCCATAGGGGCCCATCTTTTTCCAAGATCAATATGCTTCCAAACTGACGCCCATTTCTCCAAGCTCCTCCAGTGATGTTTTGTCCAAGGCTGAAACTCAACCGTTCCCTCGGATCAACCTATACAACTGGGGTAATCTCACTAGAGCTAGATTTTAAATATGACGTTGTTTTTATTCCTTGCCCTTTCCCTTCCTGTCTTCAAAAGCCAGTTCTGTGCAAACCTTGTGGCCAGGCAGGCCAGTGGCACCCTGGGGTGTATTAGAAGCAGTGTGGTTAGCAGGTGGAGAGAAGCTCCTCTCCCCCTCTAATCTGCCCTGGTGAGGCCACATCTGGAATAGTGTGTCCAGTGCTGGGCCCCTCAGTTCAAGAAGGACACGGAACTGGCCTGAAGAGTCCAGCGCAGAGCCACAGAGATGGTGAAGGGAGTGGAGCATCTCCCTGCTGAGGAAAGGCTGAGGGAGCTGGGTCTCTTTAGCTTGGAGGAGACTGAGGGGTGACCTCATAAACGTTTAGAAATATGGAAAGGGAGAGTGTCAGGAGGCTGGTGCCAGGCTCTGCTCAGTGATGTCCAGCGATAGGACAAGTGGCAACGGGTGCAAACTGGAGCACAGGGGGTTCCATGGAAATGTAAGGAGGAACTTTTTCACAGTGAGGGTGACAGAGCCTGGAACAGGCTGCCCAGGGAGGTTGTGGAGTCTCTCTGGAGACATTCAAACCCCATGTGGACACGTTCCTGTGTGACCTGATCTAGGTGATCCCGCTCTGGCAGGGGGGTTGGACTCAATGATCTTTCGAGGTCCTTTCCAACCCTGAACATTCTGTGATTCTGTGAAAACAAACTGAAAAGAGAGTAATAAGGTTTGACAGAGATCTGAAGCCCAAGTTAATATCTCACCAAGGCGCTAAGTCTCCTGAGCCTTTTGTAATAATAAATGGCATCCTGTAAAACACAAATGAGCGTCACTGCAGCTGTGATTTCATTGTCCCAATGGGGGACCCATGCCTGGCACAAGGCCAGCTACGTAATTCAGTGCCGAGAGAGTGCACAAATGCACCTCGGGAGGAGGATCGATTTTAATGTAATCCCATCTACTAATCAAAAGAGACTGAGAGATTAACATTCACCAGGAAATGTCTGTTCAAAGTTGTCATAGCTTATTGATAAAGATAGCTTTGTTTTAATTGAGATACAAAATACCAGTTCCGGGTCTAATTTTAGCTGCAAATAATTTGTTATCGATGATGTGTCTGCCTGAATTGTTTTAACCTGCCCTAGAATGCTGGGTTTTTAACTACATCAGCCAGTGTGGATTGTTTTTTCATACTACAAGGAGACCCCATTCTCATGCTGTCTTCATCCTCCAGGCATGAGTTGAACATAGTTCCTAATTTTCCCACCATGAGATACATGATTGACCTCATGCTAAACCTAACTCATGACTCTCCACCCACCAGTGTCTCTTCACCTGCAATCAATACGTAAAGGCAGGAGTCAGGAGGATGGGGCCAGTCTCTTTTCAGTGACACCCAGTGACAGGATGAGGGGCAATGGTCGCAAACTGGAACACAGGAAGTTCCACCTCAACATGAGGAAAAAATTCTGCACTGTGAGGGTGAGAGAGACTGGAACAGGCTGCCCAGCGAGGCTGTGGAGTCTCGCTCTCTAGAGACTTCCAAACCCACCTGGATCTGTTCCTGTGCAACCTGCTCTAGGTGAACTGGCTTTAGCAAGGGGCTTGAACTCGATGATCTCCAGAAGTCCCTTCCAATCCCCAATACTCTGTGATTCTCTGAGTTTTCCCAGATAAGCAGAACTGAGTTGCCTAAGACTATGTTCAATGACAAAGCATAAGACTTGTATCTTCTGAGCCCTGTGCCCCACCCTCCCCACCACTCTCAGATACCACCATCTGTAAACACTAACCCTGCAGATCCTTTTGGCTGCACTTGAATTTCCAAAGTGCTAATCACATAAAGAGCCATTTTCAGTGGAACGTGGCAGACTGGCACGTGCTGTTATGACCCACAAGTAACTTAGTCCATTAGTGTGGCAGTGCTTGTAGGAGTTGGTGTCCACACAGATGGCACTTCCCCCTGAGTCTTGAAAAGCAACTACAGAACAAGGCACAGCTTCACATGGCTGACAAACCTCTTCTGGTCTAGTGCTGCAACACACAAACAGCAGTTAGGTTTGTGGGATAGCAGCCTAGCTTGCCATGAGACAGAAACAGAGCTAATTTAGTGTGCTGAGGGAGAAAGGTTCAAATGTTTATGACCATGAGATTATTGGGCTGTCTCTGGGGCTGGAGATCCAGAGCTGGCACAACAAAACAGCTGCAGGACGGAGTCTTGTGAAGGTAAGTCAGTCGTGTTTTAGCTAAACCAACAGAAGCAAACAACTCCTACATAAATCCTGAAGAGCAGAGTGTCCGAGCGGAGATCTTTGCCTAATTAACGTCAAAATTAATATTAAAATTTACACCCCAATGTATGGTAATGAGCCTAATGGAGTACATGCTCAACATACATGACTATGTTACTCAACTCTCCACCCAAATCATTCTCAACATCACCTAGAAGGAAGACAGGGACAGGCAGAATTAGGATATAAAAAAATCACAAAAAGAATGTATCTCTTACTGAGGGGAGAAGGTTGACAGGTTGTATTCCTTTCACCCAAGACAGGGACCTTCACTATATACAGTGAATACACGTATAATACGAATTGCACCAGTGTATCTTTCCACTACCTATTAGCACTATTACTCAGGCCTGTGCCTTTGACTGTGTCGGGTGTTACCCGGGAATTACCGAGCTTGATTTTCCTCCTGCAGTTGGTGTATCTACCCACAGCAATTCCAAACCTCTCTGTCGCTTTAATAGATCAAACCTCTTTGTTTTACCTTTTCAACTGGCTCAGCCTAAGTCCTTAACGGGGCTCTAAAACAGGGAACTACCTTTTCAGTGGGAGCCGGGTGCCGGGATAGACAGAAAGGTGTCAGTGCAAGCCCCTCGGCCAGGACTCTGAGGCAGAATTCTCAGAGAAACCCGTTGACTTTGCAGAACTGCTCAGTGAAGCCCTTGGGTTCTAGCAGACAAACGTCTTCCTCACACCCCTGGCGCGAGGAGGCTGAGCAGCCGTAGGTGGCAAGGCAGGGTGCTGCAACTGCAGCAGGGAGTGCAGAATTATTTTCCCAGTTCCCTTCATTCTGTGTTATCCTCACTCAACAAAACCAGCTGCAGAGTTTTGCTGCAAAATGAAACACAATGCACCTTAGCCTCTGCAAGATCCTGGGGACAAGTGAGGATCCTCTGACATAATTTCACCAAAACTTGGGCTCAGACCCAGGTTCAGAACTAAGTTTTGCATCTGGAGTTTCTGTCTGTAACAGGCCACAGATGCAGAGGCTTTCACTACACTGATCTTCAATGTGTTGCTTTCCTACTCCAAATGCTGGCATTCAAGAAGCCACTACCTACAAGCAGTCAGACCAAGACACACAGACTAAATCCTACACTGCATACACTAAAACACAGTCTCACAGCCAGATCGATCCTCTGCTGATCTCCCACTTCCCTTGTTCAGACGGGTTGCTTTCAAGGTGTGATTTAACTTAAAAGCTCAGGCTTGACTTCTTTGACAAGCACTTGGTTGCCTCCCTCCCCCTGCTTCAGAGCTGTCAGTCCAAACTCACCCCTGATCATTTCTCAGGCTTGCTTCCCAAGTCTTTATTCATACCTTGCCAGTACAAAGTACAGGGCCTATTCTCCTCCCACCCACTTATTTGCAATCAGCTGGTGCAACTATGACTCATCCATTTCTAACAGAGACTTCAGAGACCCATTCAAGGAGTTTACCAGCTGATCTCACAGTAGCTGTCGCCTTCGTAATTAGTTGTGACCATTTAGAGAGGAATGGTTTTAAAGATTGCCATTTTCTTTCTCTTCTTCCTTTGGGTTAGAAGAAGATGGGAGTCTTTCTATCAGATGGCAGCAGAGATAAGACCATGGTTCTGTGTGGGAAGAGTGGTCCTTTCCCCAGTACAGGGAGTCTGGATGCTTAGAATTCTATAGGAGAAGAGACAGAGACAGGAAAGAAAGCCTCCTTCCTATGGAAAGGTGCTGAGATTTTGGAGAAACAGAGATTGCTTGTAGGTTGGAAGGAAAGGGAATGAAGGTATGGGATGGAAGACAGCGAATGAAGGAAGAACACAGATGATCCAGCTTCTTTTACCAGAAAATACAGCAATTTCAAGTCCCCCTACAATGAAGGGGCTACAGCTATCAGTAAAAACACGATATTTATTTCTGCAGAGCTTCAGTTGCTTTCAGGGACTTGTTCAGTACTCAGAGCTGAACAAGATTCCAGGGTGTGGAACTTACCTTGTACTCCCTGAGACAGACACCAAGCCAAGGGAGGGAAGGAGTTGAGCATCTCTTAAAAGACAAAGTACAAGGACAGACCCACCTCAAGATCATCCTTCCCAAACTGGACACAAGGAAGAAAGAGATTGAATTTTTGAGGAAAAAGTAGAAACCAAAACCAGACCAGGTCAGCACAGCTTTCTGTCTTGGCTAATGGGGAGATGGATAAGGAGGAAAGCAAATACCTGGGAGGCATGGCCAGGCAGTTGGTGTGGTGGTTTGCCAGGCTTAACAAGAAACAAAACCGTGTTGGGTGCCTTTGTAGGGACAACAAGAGGTGAAGAGAGAGGAGCTGAGGGCAAATCAGCAGGAGGCAATGGTCAGCACACGCACATGGAAGTGGAGCTGAGCAGCCCAACTCTCTTGCATGCCAAAGCACCACTGAAGTCAGGACCTTTTCCACTCAGGGAATTACACCTGGGCAGGTGAGCATGGACCAGCAACAGCACAACACAAGTGCTGTGGGATGTCTACCTGTGCTGCCGTGGCAATCTGTGGTGCGGGGACATGGAGATAAGAATGGGTCCAGGCATTATGAGACGTCCATTCTATTGAGAGCTACTTCCCCTAACTCTGCCTCCATCTTAAAAGTGACCTACAGGAGGTCATAGAAGATGTTGGCACAGAAGGAAAAGACAGGGGATGAGATGTGAAGGAGTGTTTCTGAGGTGGAAGAGAAAACAAAGGAAAAAAAAATGCCTGCTGGAGCTTTTTGTTACCATCAGCCTCCCTGTTTTAAACGAGCCAACATGAGCACTGCGGTTTTTAACAACTGCCTTTTACAATCACAGCTCCACGATAAAAGCAAATATTAAATCCTACAATGGCATAATGGGGATTTTTCTTGAAAAAGACACTGAATGTTTTAATCTACTGTGGGAAAGCAGATGCGTCTCCTTTGAGCCCTGAAGAAGGGATTGCTAATAATCAATTTATTATAGGACAACTTCACCATGCAGACAGAAGAGAAAAAAAAGCTGGGTTTGGTTTTGTTTTCTGTTGTCACAAGCTTCTTATTTCTCTGTGTATACCCTAAGCCCTGTCATGCTGAAGCTATACTTCAGGACAAGGGGCACTTGGTGCAAGCTGGAACACAGGAGGTTCCATGGAAACGTAAGGAGGAACTTTTTCACAGTGAGGGTGACAGAGCCTGGAACAGGCTGCCCAGGGAGCTTGTGGAGTCTCCTTCTCTGGAGACATTCAAACCCCACCTGGACACGTTCCTGTGTGACCTGATCTAGGTGACCCTGCTCTGGCAGGGGGGTTGGACTCCATGATCTTTCGAGCTCCCTTCCAACCCCAAACATTCTGTGATTCTGTGGACAGTGAGGTGGACATGTCAGAAGGCAGAGCCATCTTACAGAGAGACCTGGACAGGCTGGAACAGTGGGCAAGCATCACCTGTATGAAGTTTAACAAAGACAAGTGCAAAGTCCTGCACCTGAGATAACTCAACCAAAGAGCCCAGTACAGGAATCAGCAGTGTGCTGCTGCAGCAACAAAGGCAAACTGGATCCTGGGCTGCATCCACAGGGGCATTACTAGGAGAGAAAATTGTGATCAACCCGCTGCTCAGCCACGTTTGGAGTACTGCATCCAGTTCTGTTCCCCACAGTTCAAGAAAAATGGGGACAGATGGGAGAGATTCCAAAGGAGGGCCACAAAGATGGTCAAAGCAGAGCTGGAGAACCTGAGAAAAGACTGAAGGAGGTCTCTTCTGACTGAAGGTTTCTTCTCCCTTGAAAAGAGTAGAGCCAGGGAGACCTCATCATAGTGTTCTTAAAGGGCAGCTACAAAGGGGACGTATGCTTTCTCTTCACAAGGAGCCACATGGAGAAGACAAGAGGCACCCATTACAATTTGCACCGAGAGAGGTTTCATCTCTGGAGAAGAAAGGAATGTTTGACTGGGAGAACAATCAATCACTGGAACAACTTCCCCATGGACACAGTAGAGTCCCCATCACTGAAAGTGTTCACAAAGTGACTTGACAGACTGTTAGATGATTTCATCTCAGCTCCATCTCCCACAAAAGGTTGGACCAGGTGATCTTTTGAGGTCCCCTCCAATCTGTGCTGTTCCGTGATTGTATGACAATGAAAAGTTATGGGATGTATTTCCCAGGGGACAGGTTTTGTCACAACTTACCTCTGATATTGATTGATGCAACAATGAACACACCAGGCCTCTTTCCCCTTTTTTCAGCACCTGGGAGTTTTTAAACCCATCCTGTAACAGCAAATGTTTTCATTGGCTATAAAAATGAGTGGTATTTTTCCCTCTTCCCCATTTTATTTCTTCAAGTTCTTCTAAGCCTTGACCTCTGTTGTTTTGTTATTTGGTTTGGGTTGTTTTTTTTTTTTTTTGTTAGTTTTGGTTTTTGCAAGCTTCATTGTTTTAAAATTATTTTTAATCTACATTCAAGGTATCACCTTTCCCTTTCACAGAACACTATCTTCCTCTTACATTGTTGCAAAATAGAAGAGACACCTGTAATTTTTTTCACCTTTTATTATTCTAGGTACTCAGCAGTTAGCTCCACAGAGCACAACTGAACCTAGCCTGGCATATAAGCTGCCTTGATTTCACCAGGGGTAAAAAACCCTTCCCCTTGCAAGGGGAATTTTTTCCATTAACTTCAGAGGAGCTGAGAACTTCAGTACCCCTCCCTTCAGCTCAGGGATTTGCTGCATTCCCAGACGAGATAACATATCCATTCCTACTCAAACCCAAAGCATAGAAAAGTCTTCTTATCAATAATAATTCTGGTCACCTGCTTCTGAAGCCTCCTATTTATGATGTGGGCTCCATAGGAGACAATGATCAGATCATAAGTGTTGTTTTAGGAGATGCTGCACTTCTGGTAAGACACTGTATCGTTTTGGAGAGCACACCCATGGGACCTAGAGCAAGCACTTCTGAGTGGGAGTGGGTGGGTATTTGTGTTCAGATTCAATGAAAACCCTGTACTTCCCCTACTTCCCCCCAAAATAGCCTTTTTTCTTTTTTTTTACAGAAACAAAAATATTTTGATGGATTTGGAATGCTGCGTTTCCATGAGTCAGCACATTTCATTTTGAGATTTTTGGTAATTTTTATATATCAATTTTTTCATATTTCCCTGAAACAATTGCAATTTGAAATTTTAAACAAAAACAAATCCTAAATTTTTCAGTAGATTATGGAATACTTCATTTCCAGTCTTCTCCCAAAACAACTTTTAGAAAATGAATACTTCCCTCAAACTGATGTCAAGTGGAGAAAGTTTTTAATTAACAAATATTTCACTGCGGGGGGGGGGGGTAATATTCATTCTTCTGTTCAGAAATAATCCTCATTCCAGTTCTTATGCACCAAATATTCTATTTATTTAGAGAGGATTTTCTTTCTGGGGATAATCATACATGTAGAAAGGTTTTCTGGAGGCTCTCCCCTCAAGTGGTGAGAAATTTATTTAGAATTCAGCAAGGACAACGAATCATTCACCTTACTTCTTTCCACTGTACGTTACTTTGTACTCATCAAAAGAGAATTTCATTTTCCTTCACACAGCTTTGTTAAAGTTTCCACAAGTCTCGCCTAAGCATAATAATTCTGCATTTCCTGCCATCTTTATTACTTTGTTGATCATTAAATCAATGATCTGGAATAAAAGGATGTATTTAACACTGATTTGGGGCTTACAGTAGATTTGTTGAGACTTGACAAAGACTCATAAACAAAATGAGATAAACATTGTTCTTAGAATGAAGAGGAAGGAGTTTCCTTTCTTTCTCAGCAGTTCCATTGCTCCAGATCGGAAGAGACAACATTTTTAATGAATAGTTTAGGTTTCTGGTAAGAGACAGCCCACCTGACCTGCAAATCCTACCGGAGCAACCACGAAGGTCAAGGGAAGTTGTGCAAGATCACATGCTATATTGCACAATGGTGGTGAGAGAAGAAAACAAGCATTTAAATTGTCTTCTCAACACACTGTCAGCAATGTCCAGGACAAAATTTTGCACCCATGCTCCAGGTAGAAAGGTCTGTGTGTGAGGTGGGAGAAGACAGGCATGGGTTTGTTTGTTTGGTTTTTTTTCCTCAATTCTACACACCTCCACTTTAAGTATTCATCCAGCACATACTCCAGCTCTCCTTGACATCAACCAGTCAGAAAGACTTACTGTGAATAAGCCAGGAAAACCAAAAATAAATAATAATTAAAAAAAGAAAAATCTACAACCATATTAGAAGTAGTGACAAAAAGCAAAGTCCAGGTGAGAGTCCTGAAGAATGCAGCAAGGACCAAGCCTGAGCATGGCTCATTGTCTCTCTACCAGCAGCTGTAGGAACAAAGCCTTAAGATGCAATTCTTTTCATAAAATTGTTGATTTGCTTACAACCAGACATACTTCATCCCTTTGGGAATCAACTTCCAAACCCTGTTCTCTCCACGCACAGGAAAAGCTATTAAGGTACAAATAAGATACGCACAACTAAAAAGTGGTGTCTGCAAAGAACTGCTGGTGAATAATGGAAATTTCCTCCACCAAAATGTCCCTTAATGTTCAGCCATAATGTCTGCCAACACCAGAAACTTGCATATTGCTTTAAGAGAAGCTGTGTGTTCCCATAAAGGCACCCACACAAAGCACTAAATTTCTCCTCCAAACAAAAGGTACTGCATATCTGAACCCCTGCAGGGATGTGCTTAAGCTGTCTCTGAACAAGCTCCCTCAGAGGCAAAAGAATGACTCTGCTTTGGCTAAAGGACCCTAACAAACAGGGGTGGATCCCAGTGATGTCCTGCTGCATCTTGGCACCACTAAGGCAGTGATAGTGCCTCTGTTATCCATGCTGATTCACAGGATTTGCATCCTCAAAGCTCAGAAGCACTTCCCAAACATGCCACATTTTTTTCCAGATATGCCATTTATTCCTTGATCACATCTTACCACTAAAATCCCTCAGTATATATCCTGTGAAGTAATGCTAGAGGCTGCTTCACCATTCTTTCACTGTGATAGTGCAGCAACCAGACAGGAGTCCAAAGTGGGAGATCATACAGAGGAACATGATAGCAGATCAAAGGCAAGGTGATGTCACTGTGTGAAATACCAGCACAGACTGGAAACCTGAATGACAAAGGCAGGAGGCCTGCATACGATCCCTCCTGCAAAAAAAATACAATCACCATGCCACACACCTTAGGAAACCTAAAGACAAGTGACAAGGGCATCTGAAGAAGAGGGACAGGGATCAGGATGTCCGTGCTCTGTTCCATAATTTTGACAGTAAATAAGACTGGATACACTTGGTAAAATGACAGACATCTACAGTGTAAACGTTCCTCCACTATTTGTCCAGGTTCCTGTTTAAACAGTGAAGACAAAGTTTGAGCATGGTTTTTCTATCCTAAAATAGGCATTTTAAAACCATTGTCTGTGTAGTGCCTTAGGAATATCTGGTTTTCTGCCCTGTCCGCAAAAAGAAAGCTGGTGGCTGCTTTGGATGAAGTTGACTCCAATGCAGATCATTAAAGCAAAGCAAATTCAATTCTACACATCACAGAATGTTTGGGGTTGGAAGGGAGCTCAAAAGATCATGTAGTCCAACCTCCCTACCAGAGCAGGATCATCTAGATCAGGTCACACAGGAACATGTCCAGGTGGAGTTTGAATGTCTCCAGAGAAGGAGAATCCACAAGCTCCCTGGGCAGCCTGTTCTCTGTCACCCTCACTGTGAAAAAGTTCCTCCTTACGTTTCCATGGAACCTCCTGTGTTCCAGCTGCACCTGCTGCCCCTCGTCCTATCACTGCACATCACCAGGATGTCATTCATTACCAAGATCTCATTAACTGTAAACACTCATGAGCCTGCATCTTCCCCTACATGAACTAACAGCAGCTTTTCTGTATGGAGATCCTTACATAAAAAGGTGAGGGGAGAGGAGCAGACTTCAATGCGGTTCAAAGGGCTTTGTGTGACCAATGCCCAAAAGGGGGGGGGACAGGGAGGAACATGACATTCATCCGCCATTTAGTGGTCTGGTGGCACAAACTAATGTCTCACAGGATGAGCTGGAGCCAACACCCCTCCAATTTTGTACCCATGCAACCATCAAAGGAAATATTCTCATCCAACGCAAGTCTTCTATTCCACAGTGGGAGTAAACAGAGCTGCATTACCCCCAGACAGTTTTAACACCAAAGGTGGGATGAAGGCAGAAAAAAAGCACTGCTGATAATGAGACCATCATCCCTACCACAAATGCACTGTGGCTGAATAATCATGTCCATTTAGAAAATGTATTAGAATGGTAACTACTCATAACCAAGCTTCACTCCACCTCTCACACTGTATAGCTAGTGGTATGTACCCATTTTAGATCGTGTATCTGTCTTAAGACTAAGAAATACTGTTCTTTCTAGCCAGGATAGGCTACAGGGATTCTGTTGCCAACCATAACATATAAAAGAACCTATAAAACTACAGTCACACCCCAAGGCATATGTCTCACATTTAACTTAATGTTTATCTTGTCAGGATATCCAGCTAGATCATGCCAACATTTTGTTTCATTCATGCTGCCTTCAAAATCATCTGTTGCTGAGGGAGGAAAAGGAAGGGGAAAGAAAAGAAAATGCAAGAGCATTATCCAAATATAAAATAAAAAAGGAGACCAGAATTCAAGTTAGTCTCACAAACGAGGCTCAAAAATCAAAGTGTTGTACAAAAGGCTCCATCAGTACCAGCATTCACCTTTGCTCCTCTCCCATAGATTGAAGTCACCATCCCCAATTTCATCTGGAAAACAAACAATGACTAAGAACTGTCCTTTGCATATCTACAATAGGAAGAGGGCTCTTCGACTTCTGATAAGCCTTATTCCAATGAAAGACTTTTGCTGCTGAGGAAGACACCTTGACATGCTACAGACCTGGTATCAGCCATTTCTGAAGAACACACTCATGAAAAAAATCATTTTCAACATAGACAGAAGCAAAAGAGGGAAATGGCAGCTACTTCTTCCAAATAATCTAAAATATCTGCATTTCCTTCACATTAAGAAAAACATTTTGTTATAAAAAACAGCTTACACAACTAAATAATTCATTGCGATGAATTATTTAGAGAGATGTGGACCCAGTATGTTTACAAGTCCCAAGCTGTTTTACAAAAGAGGAAACATTTCTATAAATGGTCCTCAAACTCTTTTTTAAATGTTCTTATGATGAGAGGTTTCTGATTATCAGTGGCACTATCCCTGAAAGCAAAGCTTGTATAAACTCAGCTTTTGCTGGGAAGATGAGATTAAGAGGGAAATGACTAAGTAAGGTGAACTTTTCATAGTAATTGGTGATTATTGCTGCTGAACAGATTATTCTTCCAAAAGCCATCCTTTAAGTCTTGAGTTATCTCAGGTATGGCAACACTCATGTCTCCAAATGAGACACAATTAAATCACTGACCTGAGGTATTATCTCCCAGAACAGTCACTGCCATGTAGAGAAGCAGGGCAAGCCAGACCCATTTCACTATAAACATCAGCACTTTCCTCCTGGCAATGCATATTCCACAAATCCCCCAGGAAGCCTAGGAATAAACCTGCCCTTGACAGCCCAAGGATGCTTTTGATAAGTTCATCTTCACCTCTGTCACGCTCTGCATGCCACTTTCCATTCCGAGTCTCTGCCAGCTTCCTCTGGGTACCTCCATGGTTAGAAGTCCCCGTGGAAATGCTCTTTGCATATGGTGTCAGATCTCCTCTCTCTCAAAACAATCTCTCTCTGAAAGCTCCTGCTGCCCCTAGTCCTGATAATTCAAAACCTTTTACAGGTCATCCACTTTTCATTATAGATGGGTAAAAATCTGGTCTGGTCAGCTTGCCATTACTGGTGCTCCCTTCATCTAGAGTAACCTCAGCCCAGAGAGGTCCACACAAGAGGCGCCTATCACAAGAGAAAGATCCTCTGTGCTTTGCCTGGCCTGTCTACAACTGATCCCCATGACCCCAAAAAGTCTCAGATGAGACACAAGGGAGATTGATGTCCCCAGATTTACTGGTTGTAATACAGCACAGAAAGAAAACAGGCAGAAGTAAAGCTCAGGTGCACTGAGTAGATGGCTCACCTTTTAAAATCTTTTAAAAACAGCTCAGTTAGCTCCATTTCTTCATACAATATAGTGCCATTTGCTGCTCCCCGGGGAGCATCTCTACTTGTATGGTAAGCAGACACCTGGCTTTGGGAGGGGTAGCAAGGTGGGGTGCTGATACAGCCACCTGTATTCCTCCTGCCTGCAGGTGTGGTGACCAAAGTAGCTACAGTCATATCCTTGCCCACTCCCATCCCAGCCACAGTTGTCTCTGTACTCAAACCAGTGAGGGATTCTCACCTCAGCCAGGTTTTTATTACACATAATGCAGGAATTTCAAATTAGAGCATTCAGCTCTTGCTTCTCTCAGCACTATGTTATGTTTGTGTCCTTTATCTGGAGACAATGTCTCATCACTTGTGTCCAACATAGCCAATTAACTCCCTCTTTTCATTAACTACTTTTCTTCATCTACAGTGTGTTCCTCACCTTCAATCTACTGTCTGCTAGTGCAGCAGGTACCCCATGTTGCACTGCTGATGCCGGCATTAGACATGCCCTACTTTAATTGAACTAATGTATTTCAGGGTCCCCCATCATGACCACATCTGGGCCACTCTTTGCTTATTGTCGTGAAGACTTCAAAGTTCATAGCAGAAAAAAAAATACCAAAACAAAAACACGATGTACACACTATATCAAATTTCTGCCTTGTAAAGCCCAAGCGGAGAGGGCGGGTATGCCTTGGACAAAAATGGATCAATCTCTTTGAGCACAAACAACCCTTGCACAGCAATAACTCTAAGGCTCATAATTCAGCACAGATCTTGACATCTGCTGTTTATCCCCAAGCAGGAGCACAGAGCAGAGGAACAGAGTAGCCATGGTTACATTCCTGTTCCTGCTGCAGGTCATTCCCACCTCATTGGGTGCTACCATGATCATGGAGTCCCACCCTAGGGCAAAATGGCCTCCCAAGACATCCTACATAGGCTGTTTTCAGCCTACATAGTCTGTTTATGGTTCTGGAGAATGATTAACTTGCCAAGGATACTAATTATCATGCTATGAGGGGCCTTGCACATCTGAGGTAGAGTTTGGCGGTCAAGCACGTGGGTGACCACAGGGCACTGCTGATCCAGCGGCTCCCAAAAACAAAGGAAAGCCATTCCCCACCCCACCAGAGCCCAACGTGTGTGCAGCATGTGCTGCTGTAGGCAAGAGGGTTATGCTGGTGTGTATTTTTAGTTCAACAAGCAGCGACTATTTCTGCATTGCAATTTCTGATGCCGAGTTATCCCACCTTCTGTTTCTCGATTAGGGTATTATTATTAGCTACACTAAACCAATGAGCTTCTCAGCACGGCAAGTTTAATAAAGCACTAATGTCACCCACTACCAACGCAAGTCACCTAAAGAAAACAAGGCCTAATTTACAGTGTTACTAAAAATTAACAAAAGTCTGCTGATCATTCCTCACTACTTGGTTTTATTATTTATTTATTTATTGCTGTTGAGGTTTTTTCCAACAATTTTTCTTCCTTCTGCAGACAAAAGAATTGATGCAATCCGAAATCTATTCCTCCCTTTTCCCACCATAAAAGACAGAACATACCTAAGGGCTTTTCACATCACTTTCTGGAATTATTAGTGCTCTCCTTTTTGGACCAAAAGTGTTAACTTCTTGGGGGGGGGGAAAAAAAAAAAAGAAAGAGAGAAGCCTTGCTCAAATAATGTCTCATGTCTCTCTACTTTGTCCCTCTTCCGCCTCTCATTGCCCCTGACTTTGCTGCTCATTTCCCCACATAAAGACAAGGAACATTCTGGTGGTCGTGACGTCCCAGGCTAGAACAGCAGCATGACTTTGATCCCTCTACGGCAGCCAACAAAAGCTTTCTGACTGACAGGCTTCAGGCTTCCGTGCCTTTCTCAAACAACAATCTCTTCACAGCCTTGTGTATTATCTTTCCTTCTGAAAAGACTTTTGTGCGTGGGGATGAATCCTGCTGTTTCTGAGGTCAGTGGCAAGCATCCTATAGCCTCCAGTGGTGAAAGGGCTGGGTGGCTGTAGAGCAAAGCACTCTAGAACATAACACAATGCAACTTTACCTTCTCTAACATCTACCTTGGCAAAATGTACCCTCACACAGATCAGCTTAAATGCAGCTGCAAAGGGAGAAGGAAACAGAAAAAACAATGAGGAGACGCGGACAGAAAAGAGAAGTTTTCAGCTGAGACCTTAGACCAAGAGTGGTGGGCAAATAAAATAAATAGGACTGTGCTACTGTGTAATGTAGAAGAGATTTATGCAGTGCAGTGTACTTTGGAAGCATCTGTAAGAAAAAAGTCGCAGCAGCAGATGCTGCTCAGCTCTAATGAAATCCATCTGCCTTGTCCCACAGAGATTCTCATGTCTTAAGATGTGGGATAGTTGGGTCCTAATGGCACAGAAGAGCTGTGCAGATGTAAGTCAACACCTGCTGACCTCAGGCACTCAATCACAGAGAGAGTGAGCTGTTGCCACGGGTATTGGCAGATAGCAAGCCACATGACAGTCTCAAAACCTGTAGTTCAGAGTCTCAGTGCTCTGCAGAAGCCAAAATACCAATGAGGACCCACGTTTTGTTAGGTCACCTAAGTTCACAACAGTTGGTCTACAAAGGGACATGATCTTCCATAATTGTGTGCTCCTCTGTGCTTCCCCATCACCTCTAAAACAAATGAAAGACTTCTTTATGCAAACAAAATTATTTCAGCTGTTGTTTCAAGCAAATGTCCTCAAAGCTGACACTCACAAGCCAAGGGCCTATTTAACTAGACTGTGTGGTTATACCATCTACAAGCACAGCCACTGAGAAGAACAAGAGGCTATGAAGGAAAAGGAGAAGGTGATAATATAATGGGGATAGAAATTTTCATACTGAAACACCTCACTTGAAGAGGACTCAGTGGAGGGAAATGCTGGTCCTTTTTCTGTTCTTTATGAAGTCATTCTCAGAAAATAGTATTGCTTTTCCCACTGCCACAGTGGTTTTGGCAACAGCAGCTGACAAACTGACAGAGATATAAACAACATTTCTCTCAAGCCACATCCTCCAAGTAATACTCATGTTCTTTTGGGCCATAAAAAAAAGTAATGGAACACTGCTTTCTAGCCTCAGAAATAAATGCAATGTTATCAGCATGCTAGGAACTAAAATTACACATTAGAAGGTGCAGGCAGAGCCAGATGCCTTCCCAGTTGTGCATATCTGGATAGTAACAGGAAAGATTTGTTTGCCCAACTAGTTGGACAAAGAGCCTGCTGTTCTCCAGGCTGCTAAATGGCTCCTGATAGCACAACTAGTCCCTGCCAAGCAAAGTTACATTAAGAAAGTCCTGCTTGTCACTGTGCTGCATGCTGCGAATCCTTAAAAGCCATGCTGTTACCAGGAGGATGGAATTCAAAATTTCCATGCAAGACAGACAGACACCAACTTAATGACAGCACCACTGCTATGCATTATCAATACAAGGCTGTCGTGTAATACCTGCAATTCCACATCTCAAGTCAATAGGATGCGTAAGGTCTGACCTATCCACGATAACACCACATAACACAAATAAGAACAAATACAGATGAATATAGCTACTAGACATAGATCAGAAAGTTCAAAAGCAAGAATTTAGTAAGTTGATACACCAGCAGAAGGTCAAACTACTGCTTAGACTGTCTTACACCTATGATCCGAATGATAAGAGAACACAAGTATTAAGAACATGTCAGGATATTGCATCTACCTACAGTGCCTCACATGCTGAAAGAGAAGTCAAGTTTGTGAATTCCTCTGTGTCCACTGAAGATGAACTTCGACTTCTCTGTGGACATCAATTTTTTAACTTCGATTTCTCTGCAGACATCATTTTTTTACCTGACACAACCATAAAATATGGCTTATGTCATTACTGAAATACAGCACATGTAAGGTGGGGGGGGGCTCCAGACAAGAAGAAACCACACCAAGGCATTTCAGAACCCAAGAGGAAAGCAGAAATGCCATGAGATTTTTGTCAGATTTGTAGGAGGAACAGAGACCAGAGAGACACACACACACACACCCCCCCCCCCAAGGCATTCTCTTTTGACCTGGGACAATGCATGGATGTCAGCAGCATCTGAATGTAAAAAAAGAAAGAAATTGTGCCTTTTACACTTTGTTTGGATGCTTTGTCTGCCACAATGAAACAGAGGAGTAAAACTGCTGAATAACAGGAGTCCTTAACATTGCAGGCACTAATAATGGGTTTAGAGACAGAGTAAAATCATATCTTCTTGGATTTGGAAGAAGCCAACTCACTAGCCCAACAAGTTGAGATCAGCCATGTCATGATGTTGACTTTCTGAAGAAGGACTCCAATAGGCCCAGCAGCCACAACTGCTCCGGGTAGTTTCAGCCCATTACCTCCTGGAGCAGTGTTAGCAAAGGTCGTGCTACGTCGCAGGCCCTGGAGTCTTTGCAGCATGTCAGGCATTGCCATCATGCAAGGAAGGGAACTGGTTACAGAGAAAAATCTGAAGAAATAGACACAGAGCGAGACACCTGCATTCTTCATGCTCTTACACACACATTTCTCAAGGCTATGCTGCTGGGAAGCACAGATTCAGAGTCTATCTCATCGATGGGGAGGGGGGGAGGATTTAATCCATGAATGAGGAAGCTGATGGACCCCAGGGGATGCTGAACAAAGAGACCAAGAGCTTGCACTACCTGAGCAAACAGACTAGAAAGGAATTATAACCTTTGCAAGTGCTAGGGAGAATATCTGCTAGGTGGACACAAAGGTCAGTATTACGTAAGCATGGGAATGATTTGGACTTAAAGAGAGCCTGCCAAGACCAGACTGACCCCACAAGATGAACAGTGGCAAAAAAAGGTTATTTCCTAATCAGATATGGGTGAGCCACAACTCCTGCTAATTTGAAGGGGACCAAACAAACAGAGAATGTCCAATCTCTAACATAAAGATCTCACCCTCCCCCTAGTCACCAGGAAAACTTTTATTTTCCATGGTTACGTGTCTGTCTCATTAAGCAGCAAACCTAGCCAATCACCATACAGTGTAAAGGGAAAACATTACAGTATTGCAACAGGGAAAAATCACAGAGTGTGATAACTGAACGGAGTAATGCACAGCAGTTCACGACACACAGCCTCAAAATAAAATAAAAAGCACTGTTAAACTAAATACAAGGTACAAAAATCATCAAGTCATCTCTTGCCTCAGGTTACTGTAAAAAAAAAAAAAAAAATAATGCCCTGGTTGCAGCATTTCAGAAATCCCTGTCTCAACCTGTTGGCAAACACTGACTTTTGAACAGCACCTATTGTGTAAGTGTTCTTTTCCTCTGAGCAACAAGACACACGGTGGGTGACCAATGAAAATAAGGACCAGGATTTTAAAAGATGGTTAGTAATATCAGTAGGCACAAAAAATGGTTTTTTCCTTATAACAGTGCTAGTGAACAACAGTAAGTGGGCATCAAGAAACCAGCTCTTAACAGCCATGCACAAAGAAAAAGAAAGACTGTGTTCCCTTCCATTACTAAACAAATAAAATGTAATAGAGCAAGCCATAAGGAAAATTAAAACTCTCTCCTATGCAATTTAAGCAAGGAAAAGGGGGGGCGTGGGGGGAAGCACCAAGCATTAAAAATCATCTATCTGAGGTCAAGAACATCCTTTCTGTTTACACTGATACCAGACTCCATGCACTGACTTTCCATAAAGAGCCCTCCACAGAAAGTGGTTTTATGCCAAAGCAGTGCTCGTGGAAACATCAACCTTCCCTGCCTTTCCCAGACTAATTTCTAAGAGAAGTTTTTCAGCCTTTTTCATTCTTTCTTCATTCATTCTTTCAGACTTTTTCATGAAAAGTCCATGTGTGAGTTCTGGCTTCCCTGTAATCATCTACCCCCAGCTAGCAGCAAAGTAAGACTATGTAAGAATACTTGCAGGGTGTTAAAGTGTCACCCCCAAGGTCCTTTGACCTTCAGTCATTTGCTCGTGCTGCTGAGAGGATCACTGCTCCACATCCTATTGAGATGCCCCTTGATTATGCTCTTTACATCTCTGCAACACATATAAGCAGCATTTTTATTCTGTTAATGGCATCTCAGTGCCAGACTTATGATGGGGTTTGTACTCTTTTTACAGGCATTTTTACTGGCACTTTTATTCCCTCTCTGACATTACAAAGGAGAAGTTGCAAGATTTCATTATTCTCTAGATCTGAAGCAGACACCAAATCTTACAGTGAGATACACTGTGTAACGTGGCCAGGCTAGTCTAGTGTCCCGAGGACTGTACAGTACCTCAGTTTAATTAAGCATACAAAATCATCCTTTTCAGTTAAACAGTGTCCACGAGCACTGTTACTAATATGGATCAAACAGCCCCTTGCAGAGAGGACCTGTTGTGATGATAAGGTCGGGTTCCTAAGGATATTATTTTTCAAAACAAACCACTACTTCCAAACACTTGACTGTGTTTTCTTTTTCTATCCCTCAGTCTATCAAGTTCCCTTGGGATGGAACATAATTCCCAGGTAATTTTTACAACCCTTTCTCGTAAGGGCTGGGCATGAGGTCCTGCCTGCACAAATTCCTTGTTCTCCTGTACCTTGAAGGAGGATGTTGTTTATAATCAGAGAGAAAAGGTGGGGCAAATTCTGCTTTCTGTTCTATAATCTCAAATTCTCTTCCAGTTACTGCCGATTTTACGAGGATCTGCAGACAAGCAGCAGACCACAGGACTGGGACCAAAAAGCCCTGTGATTTTCAAATTGGTTTAACATGAAAGACAGGTACCTGTTAGTCTTTACTATATTACCTGCTAGTGGGTCATAGCCAGACTGTCCCCACAGTATAATTACGAAGTAGAATTATAACTGTATCATATCACAGTATGCACACAAAAGCCTTCTATTAAAATGCTTATCATAATTAAAGCCAGCGGCATCTCCGGCCACACAGACAAGGATGATTTACGGAGCACAGGGGAAGATCAGGACACCAGATTAGGAGAAGAGGGGTTTAGAGGAGATAGAGACAGCAGCAGCTCTTTCTCCTTACTGTTGACCAAGTAAATAAATAAATAAATAGATATAGTTACGTGGAAGTAGAAAAAGCTCTCTGCAGTTATTACACAGCAAACAGTGCTTGCCTTAAACTTACTTCTTATTCTGTCCCCCTTCGTGGTCCTCAGACACGTCCGCACTGATCCGCATCTATCTGCCTGCACAAGGACACTCTACAGCTTTGGATCGCTTCTGTTTTTAAAATGACACAGACTGTCCCCATACACCTTTGGATTAGAGCTGTTCTTCCAACCTTTTTAAAGGCACCCAGTACATGCTTTCTCACACACAGACCAAGTGAGCATCTCTTACTGCCCGGCCATCACACACACATCTCTAAGGACTTTTTTCTTCTTCTTAAAAATTTGTAAAGGTTTAAGAGTGGTATTTTTACAAATATATACATACGTATATTCACAGTTAAGATTGTATTGTTATTGCAATGATTTAGACCGGCTTTAAAGCACTTAAAGTGTGTCAGTTGCGAACTACAGTGAGGTTTCTAGTTGTGGCTATTCATACACATCTCTGGTTTACAGCTCTCTGCTGAATACGATGAGAGACAGATTACTTGTGGAGTGGGCAGAGACAGAAGTGTGTTGTCGCATGATTTTGGGGGTTTTTTTAAGGGTTATTAATTACTATGTCAACCTTTGCTCTCTGCTGCTGATGTCCACTTTTATTTTGGAAGCACAGCCATTCAACACTGTTCACCAATCAGTTCCCCAATCACCTCATTTTCTACCAACCTTTTTGAATATTATTTATTATTCCTTAGGTATCTGGGTGGAGGAGAAGGAGAGGGACAGTATGGCAGAGATGGGAAACATGAGCCGGAAAACATGCTTGCCTTGAATTGTCATCACACTGCCGGTGGAAGGAGCGAGCCGGAAAACTAGCAACAAACACTCGCACACAAACACACACCAGGCACACATCGATCAGGGGAGTTTGTGAGCAGCCCCACAGCTCTTACCTGGGTTGTCTGGGATCCCTCTGCAGTGCACCTCCCTCAGCTCTCTCTCCCCTATTTTTCCCCACCGTGAGAAGCAGCAGGGCCGGTGCTGGTGCTGTGGCTGGGTGACGGTGCAGGTAGGGGATGGCAGGCAGCTGGCTGCAGCCTTGGCTGCCGGGCTCTGGCTCCTGCCAGGGCTGCTGCTGCTGCTGCTGCTGCTCCCGATGATGCCGAGGAGGAGGAGGAGGAGGAGAGCCGAGTGAGGAGGAGGAGGATGCTGGCGGTGATGCCGTTACTATGGTTACCCAACTCAGTGCCGCCGCCGGCACCACTCAGTGCAACAGCTGCCCCAGCACCCAGATCTACTCAGCACCCATCGCAGCCCCGGATGCAGAGGCACAGGTATTTCACCCCAGAGCCCTTCCAGAGGGACAGGGACGGTGAGGAGGGAGGATGGAGGTCACTTCTTGGCATGGCATTGGGGCTCCAGGACAACAGATGGAGCAATGCATCCAAAATATCTGTATTCTACAATTGTGGGTAAAGAGCACCCTGCCCTGCAAAGGTCAAACATCAGCTTCTAGGAGGCCAGAGTTACATTTTCCAGGGGTGCCTTGCATTTTTATAAGGAGGTGAATAAAACAGCAAAGCTGAGGAGGGGAATCATTTTCAAATTTTCTGGTTTGATGCAGCTTTAAACTTTTTCTCTTTTAACCTGAAGGTTAACCATCTTTCTTTAAAACAGGCTTGTTGGATTTTTATTGTCTTCTTGTGTAAAGGTGTTTTTTGCATAGAGAAATTCCCTTCTAAGTGAGTTCCTTGTGAGAGAGAGAGAGAGAGATGTTTCTTACCATGAAGCAGTGAGAAAAAAAAAACCTTTCTGAAAGGAGCCCTCTTATACAGCCCAGGACACTAATACTTTCATGTCTAATTGTGTGAAGCAAACAAGCTGAACATTGCCTTTCTCTAGGGATCTGAAAATAAGAAAGGAAAAAGACCTCAGGCAGGGTGGACTGCCACATGATCAAAATGTGGCATCCTAACTGAGAGAGACATGTGAAATCAAGGCATTCAGTTGCCATTTATCTATCAAATACACATGTCATGAGGCTCTCATTTTGCACTGGAACATCACAAGACACAGCAAGGTCACAACAATCAAATGTCATTTCCATCCAAAACAGTCACTGCAAAGCTGCATAGTGCTCATAAGCCATGATGGTTCTTTCAGGAGGTGGTACTGTTTGCAGGACATGGTGAAACCCTGTCTAAAACCTACTGAAAAAGAAAAATTAATGGTGGAAGCTTTCTAAAGAGATTTGCTTCCTACTGCCAGAGCTCTGCTTGCAGCCTGGGTGCTGCAGACAATATCAGTCTATGAGCCTGAGGCACCAAGAAGATGCATTGGATGATGTTTCCTATTAAAGTTCAGACATGGAGAAAGAGCTGTAGATGTGCTGGTGGTGCCTCTTCCTAAGGTATTCTAGAAGAAAGCATCTCCTCATCATGCGCACTTGAAGCATCATGCTGTGGTTCATACAAAGACATTTTCTAAATACCTCATTACTATGGGAGAACCTGGAACCAACCCACCGAGGAGCAAAATGTGCCAGCCAGCATGCGTTGTCAGGCTTCCTTGGAATAGCTTCCAATTCTCTAGCCTCCACGTATCTCATAAAACGAGTCATTCCCCCTATAGAGGTTTTAAATTGAGAACCTCTTAGGCAACAATTTTGATGTCCACTCACAGACTATATGGAATAGTTGACTCAAAGGGCCTTTCTACTACTCAAAAAAAGAAGTAAGAAACATGTTATCTATTTTAATCTTTTTAAATGTCATGCATGTAAAATTAGACAGTCCTCTGAACCCTTTCTCAACAGCTAAAAAATAACATTTGGTTGCATGTATGGCCCAGGGAATTCCCTGCTGCGATGCCGGGTGCAGGGGGAGAAGATCTCATTGATGTAATGATTGTGAGCAAACCACTCACTCCATCACTAACGGGCTGACAGCAAAACCCACGGTTATTCTGAATACATCACTGAAACCACAAACAGATCTTATTTCTGCTAAATCAGGAAGCATACTGCAAAATTTATCTGCTGAGGTATAAGTAACCAGCTTGCAAGATTATATTTTCTGACTTTGTTAACTAGGGTTATTTTTTGAGATCTGCAAATCAGATTTCAGGAACACATGTAAGAATAGCAGAAGACAGTTGGACCCTTTGGCTTCAGGTGCTTCAGCTCAACATGGCTATGTTAACACCACTGAGGATGTGTCCACTTTCATTCTCTTCTTGGCATTAGTCTGCAACACTGGGGAAAAAATCCACCCTTAAGAACGTGCAGAGCCCACTGAAACCAATGGCTCTTACACCTCGCTGTCTGGACTCCAGAGCGCACATCTTCAACTGTGCCAAGGGAGTACAAAGTGGAGACAATGCTCTAACAAAACTAACAACCCCATAAACAAAAACAAAACAAAACAAAATCAAAAACAAAACAAACAAACAAAAAAACCAAAAACAAAACAAAACACAAA
>JANIJG010018871.1:0-35759 GCA_024611175.1 Megaceryle torquata
AAGGCCAATGGCATCTTGGCTTGTATCAGGAATAGTGTGGCCAGCAGGTCTAGGGATGTAATTCTTCCCCTGTACTCAGCACTGGTGAGGCCTCACCTTGAGTACTGGGTGCAGTTCTGGGCCCCTCACTTCCAGAAGGATATTGAGGTGCTGGAGCGGGTCCAGAGGGGAGAGACAAGGCTGGTGAGGGGACTGGAGGGAAAGTCTTGTGAGGAGAGTCTGAGGGAGCTAGGGTTGTTCAGCCCAGAGAAGATTCAGGGGGTACCTCATCAGTCTCTACAACTACCTGAAGGGAAGTTGTAGTCAGGTGGGGTTCAGGCTCTTCTCCCAGGCAACTAGTGACAGGACAAGAGGGCATGTCCTGAAGTTGCGCCAGGGGAGGTTTAGGTTGGACCTTAGGAAGCAATTCCTCACGGAAAGGGTGATTAGACACTGGAATGGACTGCCCAGGGAGGTGGTGGAGTCCCCATCCCTGGAGGTGTTTAAGGAAAGATTTGATGTGGTGCTCAGTGACATGGTCTAGAGAGACCTTGTTGTGGCCTTTCAGCACTTAAGAGGCCTGTCAGGAAGATGGGGACAGGCTTTTTAGCAGGGCCTGTTGTGGTAAGACAGGGGGTGATGCTTTTAGATAAAAAGAGGGAGATTTAGACTAGTGAGAAGGAAGACTTTTTTTACACTGAAGGTTGTGAGACCCTGGCCCAGGTTGCCCAGCAAGGTGGTAGGTGCCCCATCCCTGGAACTATTCCAGGTGAGTTTGGTCAGGGCTCTGGGCAACCTGGTCTGGTTGCAGATGTCCCTGCTCCCTGCAGAGGTGTTGGACTAGATGACCTTGAAGGGGCCCTTCCAACCCAAACCATTCTGTGAACCCCAAATGAGAAAAAGGTCTATTTTTAAAGAGAAGTAGATCTGTCTTTCTGCCTATACACTCCTCATCTCTTTGGTAAGATTCCTAGCTGCAATATCTTAGTTATGATGTTTATTAAAGACAGGTGATCTCTTGGAATCTTAATGAGATCTACAGTGACAAAAGAAGAATAAGCTATAATCAAAGGCACAATGGACTTACAATTATTTTCTAGTACTAGCATTTTCACAAGAGAAAGATCATTCTAACTTACACATAGGATGAATTTTTTTGGAGACAATGAAAAAGCTGAAAAAAACAGATGACGAGATGTAAATAATTAAGCAGTTCTTAAGAAACCTTTTGAGATAATGAGTGGGATACTAGCCTGCAAATTCCGCAAGCTTGGAAAAGGCAGAAGAGCAAGTATTACAGCTTTTCAGAAGATATACAAGAAAAGCCTGCAGGGTGACAATTTGTAAGGAAAGTTGATAGTAAGCAACTTTTTATAGCAAGAACAGAGATGTTGCTGGACAAAAAATGTTCCCACACATCTTCACTTGCAATAAGCTTTTGAATGTTGAAGAATAATGGGTAGGGTTTGATTTCACTAGAAGCTTTGAAGATTTTTTTTCCCCTTTCTTTCAAGGAATCAGATTGAAGAAGAGAACCTGTCAGCAAAAATTGAGATTTGTTTTGGATGCTTTTTGTACAATTTATGATGCATAGACTATGGGGAAATGAATGAAAGGTTTTTTTTGCCTTTAAGTAGCAATTCACAAAAATAGGAATTTTCTTCTAAAAGATACTGTATCAGAAAAGCAAAGCAGAGTCACAGAACCTGTGTCCCATTTACTTTTGGGAAATTGTGCTTAAGCTGTTAAAGATGCAGACAATACAACCTCATAAACCAGAGAAACAATCAAGTAAAAAACCACAAATAGTATAAATATTGTATAAAAAACCCAATAAAAATAGATGCATTTCCAGTGGTAAACTTCCATATTCAGAGAAGTCACTTGAGAAAATAGTGGTTATTCAAACTCAGTAGGAATTCAGATTTGTTACTGAAAGCAATTTGTGAGTAACTTAGGTTGTGGGGGGTTTTCTGCCCTGTTCCATCATTTATCAACTCATGTCAATTACTAATATCTGCCAATAGCAAGTATTCAAATTTGAAAAGAAATTTCAATCTGTGAACTTTTTATCTTGGCCATTTTTTCTTATTCATA
Source organism: Megaceryle torquata (assembly GCA_024611175.1). Classification (NCBI taxonomy): domain Eukaryota; kingdom Metazoa; phylum Chordata; class Aves; order Coraciiformes; family Cerylidae; genus Megaceryle; species Megaceryle torquata. Next base: position 2,077 of record JANIJG010018871.1, read on the forward strand.
CTGAACTACTTAGCCTAATTTATGTTTGTCTTCTCTCTGTTGGTTCACTGACACTGTCAAAATCTTGGAATGTTAAAAAATGGCCATGTGAAAACAGGAAGAAGAAAAGACAAAAAGCAAATAAACAAAGGAGAAGCTTTCTCTTTTCCTAACCAAAAAAATCCAAAAAAGATAGTCCAAGTGAATAATGGTTATGAGTAAATCACAGGACAAAAAGAGTTGACCGATATTTGTATGTATTTTATGATAGCCTTTAGTAAAAGTACTCTTTCTTCATTTTCTTCTTCTGTTGATGTTTGGCTTTTCTAATGTATCAGAATTCCCAGTCTGCTACAAATATTTCTGCATTCTTCTGCACAATCCATTAGTCATGGAGACCGCTCCAAACTAGTAGGTAAACATCATAAATTCACTTTTTCCACTTCCCCCTTGATGTGAAAATCGACTGGACTTTCAAAGGTGACAAATTTTTTTTTAATATGTGGGAACCCCTTGATTCTGCAATCTAAGTGCCATCTTTAAGACTTGAAAATTTAAATAAAGTTGAACCAAATATAAACTATAAAAAACCAAATGTGTTCTAAACACATATTTACCAGGTAAAACCAAAATAGAAGGAAACTGAAGCTTATGCTGATCTACCAAACCTGTCTCCAAGTACAATAACCAATTCTAAGAAATTACATATAGCCATAAAATTAATTAGAAATGGTCTAGAAAGGAAAGCTGAAGGAATTATCCGAACACCGTAGAAGTCAAGTTGTAAATCTGAGAATTCTTGTAAACTTTGTCACAGAAATGGACAAGACAGATCACAGCGATCAAGAAATTAAAAAAAAAAATCTACTCTAGGAATGTATTAGGGCATCAATTTTTAGACATCAACATACATTTTGACTTGTTAGAAACGGAATAGAATTGAGATTGTAATGGCCATGCCAAAGGAAATAAGTCACTAAATTAAATATTCTGATTTTTTAGGGTTTTTTACACAGTGTTGCATAGGAATTTGAAAATCCATCTAGAAATGAAGAATTTCTTTATCAATGCATGAGCTCACTTTTTAGCAAAAATATGATTTAATATTTACAATGTTGATACTGAGATTATGAAATAGCAGCAAAATCTATTTACTACATAATTTATTTTATTTGGTGCCAACAGCTGCTTTGTGTTATCAGTGATGAAATTATATAGAATAGAAAAGAGAGAGGCTCATTAGGATCATCTCATATGTCTGCTTCCCTCCTCCAAAGCCGAACAGCTCCTCACTGTTTGGAATTTTCCAAATGACTCCTATGTTTATGCTTATCAACCCGAATTCCCCATTTTGCCAGACTATCTATAAACTTTTCTGCAGCCTTTTATAACAAAAGCAACAGAGCTTCTACTTTGCAAAGCTATTAATATAATAATGAAAACCATTTTCCCCCTATTTTCAGTGTTTTCCCAATAGTTATAATCAGCAACACCATAAAGAGATAATTGCTGAGTGACAGTGAAATAAATTCAACTAAATTGCAGAATGCTAATGTTATGCAATATTACATGGTATGTATATTTATTAGTATGAGAGAGCTTTCCTTCTTTTCCTTGGGCCACTTTCATAAATTTCTTGGTGGATGCTGTCATTTCTTTAAGGAATTGTCTACACAGATATTGCATGACTCTGTGTCTCTAAACATTGACCTCCCTCCCCCCCTTTTTTTACCTATTATGCTTGTCACAGGAGTCTCTAGCCTGAAATCAACATAAATGAGTGTGCCTGGCAATATGTGCATGCACAGTCACACAGCCTCATCTGTGAATCTGTAGCAATTAATTATATTTATAGTGAAATATCTGCAGAACATTTGCATGTATGAATTATGTATCGGGCAAAAAGCAGTACACTATACTTTATGCATTTTTGTTTACACAAGAGTCCCTTTTTAACTGTATTAGATGCTATAAAGTAAAACAGATTTTTATTAATTTGTCTATTGTCTTGATAATGAAGCTTTTTAATTAAAGACTTTTTTTTTTATGTTTATCAAATACTTATTTACCCTGGTTTTACCCTTACATTTTCCAATAAATTGTCCATTACTGTTCAATATCTATTTTGTTTAGTATTAAATTCTTCTGGCAAACACCATGAAAAAAACGCACCAAAATCATCAATGAATACAGGCCAGAGTTTAAGTCAATGAGGTATGCATGAAATAAGCGTGATATGATTATCCTTCTTATTATGGTTATTACAATACATAATGAGCAGTGTCAGTCTGTTATCTTATCATTTTATTGTTTTGCAGATTCACCCAAGAGTGAAATGTAAATGTAGTAGCTGAGAAGTAATGAGTTAATGGGCTGGGAAACATGATAAAGAAATAATAAGAAGGTAGTATGCTGCAAAGACTGTTCTTAGCTAGACTAATTGTATGCTCTGAAATTAATTATCTGCTACAAATATGACAGGTGGTTAAGTTAGCTGTGAAAGAAAACAGAACAGACTAATCAGATAACCTTTTTTCTTTGTTAAACAACTTTTGGTGACAATACTGAATTAAAATTTCATATACTAGAATTAATCTGCTCGAGGCTGCTGTTCAGAACTTATTAGTTATTCACATATTGTCCTAAGCAAGGATGCACCAAAATATAGCTTCAAATTTTTCTTGTATTAGTGTCTGCATATGGAATGACTGAGCTTCAGTTTCAGTGTATATTTTTCCAAAAAGCAACAAAAAAACCCCTAAGAAATAATAAGAAATCAGGTAATTTGTTTTTAAAAAAGTGATAAAGTAGTTATTAAAAAAAAAAAAAAACAACTTAATAGAATATATAAAAAGATCCCAAACAGATTCTTTAATGATCAAGCCAGAATTTATTGTGGCTCTCTCATGGCATGTAACTACTACATATATCCTGTGTGCCTATTGCTTCTGTAGAACTTTGCAGCCTGGAGGAAGACTCCAAACATTAAATCTGAAATGATATAAATTAAATATTCTGTGAGTATTGCTCACTAAATATTCTCATAATTTGCAGTTACGACAGAATTTTGACAGTTTAATAAAAACATTTAAAAGTAATCATTATTATGGCACTTAAGATTTTCACAAAATCATGGTTAGCATAACCACACACTCCAGTATTCCTTAATTTATTTTGCTGTAGGACAGTACTTGGCCTGGAATTATCTTAGAGAGGAGGAGGGGGTTATATTATTCTTCAAGGTTCTGTTGCAGGAAACATTAACATTCATTGACCTTGCCATGGTAATTTGTACTGATGAGCATCATTATATGACTGGTATATTAAAGGAGCTTATTAGAGATAAGAAGCAGCCTATGCTATTCAGAGACACTATTACCATTTGAGATGTGGCTGTCATGGAGTGTTCACATACAGGAGACATTTGGAACAGTGGAAAAATACTAGAATAAATTTGCTAAGTCGTCAGGTTACTGTAACTCACAGCTCAACCTTTTAAAATCAGATCAGATGAAAAATACTTTCCTGGCAAATAAATACCACATCTTTCCAATTTTAACACAGAACTACTTTCTTTTAGTGGATGAGTAAAAATTAAAGAGTATAGTGAATGAGAAATACACATTTGGGAGTAGAGAGTCACTCTGACCATAGAGATGCTGGCTGAAAATAGAACTGTGATTGCAGTATTCTAAATAGAGAGTCACCCTGCAAGCTCTTCTTAGGAGGTGCAACACATCTCATTACCACATTTTGGAAGAAATATGTTGTTAACGGAGGATTTTCTTCTTGTATTGAGGCCATGAATATAATTATCACTTGATAATTTACAGCGTGCCAACTGTTTTACTGCATCTAGTAAGGAGTAAAGTACTATAGGGAACATGAAGTTTGTGGCACCTGCAACTCATTAATAGGACACTATTAGAAACAAAATGTTTAGTTACCATGTAGCGTTGGCTATATGCAAGCAGCATTTAGGAATAATCTAGGAATGCTCACATAAAGGACCATTGGCAACGTGAGATGTTCAGAGAGCATATGTTCAGAACACAAAATACAGGAAGCCTTAACAATTTATGAAGGGAAATTAATTTTCTTCAAAAGTAGAACATAGCTCCTCTGACATGTCATAGGAAGGAAGCTGCTTTCCTAATGGTCTTCTCTGCGTTCTCTCTTGCTTCTCATGTCCTGTACATTCTTCTACTAACAAGTGTTTACTATATAACCACGGACAAGGGCATTAAAAATGAATCATTTCACTAATTTAAGTAAACAGTTACACAAAAGGAAACCTCAGCTTTTATTTCTTAACAGAATTAAAGTTTCCTTAAAATAAAGAAGTTATGCAGCTAAAACAACACAGAATATTTCAGAAGCACTATGTCAACCTTTTTGTTGCTAGCTCCTTTAAGATCAGAGAGCACAGTTGCTCCCACACAAGCAATTCAGCATGTCTGACACACGTACGGTGTGCACTATATTCAGAGTACAAATACCAGCTTTATCACACACACACTGTAAGCACATCCAGCAAAGTTGAATCCTATGTGTTCCAGGATTGTCTGCGAGAAGAGGTCACTAAAAAAAAATTAAGGACTCTGCTCCTGGCTGCCCATTTGCAGTAACCCATGTGCATAAAGGGAAAGGGATAAGAATTGTATGATTTGTGCTGGGCACACAGCAGGAATGGGATCCTTGGAGAAAAGTAACAGTGTAAGATGAGTGACCTTCTCCAAAACTATCCTGTTGGCACTCACAATGTGCACAAGAAGTCACAGGATTCAAATGTAAACAGAATACCAAACAGCATATGGAGGTGAAGAGGGAAGACAAACTGGAGCAAGGAATCTGGTGATACTGAGACTGTGTGAAAATAGAAATAGGAATTAACAAATAGGAAGATTGGTTGAGCTAAGGACAAGAAGTTGTTAAGAAAAAAAGAAGAGGCCTGGGAATCAGCTGACTGGTGGAAAAAGACCTCAGGGTTGAACTGACCAGAAAAGGGTTGCTTCAGTAAATAAACTGAAAATAGGAAGCAAAAAGAATAGGAAAGCTCAGGCAGGTTTGATAACGGCCAAGAATATAGGCCACTCAGTCTATTTACAGCCAGAATATATAGCCTATTGAGATAAGACTGACTTAGCAAGCAGACTGAGTTGGTGATCTAGGCTGATTGTCAGACGGAGGTTCAAAATGAGACCTGAAGGAGGGAGATGGGGAGGCAGAGGAAAGAAAGATGTGAAGGAAGAGTCAGAAGAACAAAGCAGAAAAAAACCTGAATGAAGAAACTGGAAGGGGAGGAGAAAGGTAAGACAAAAGAGCCTGGAATGAGACAGGTAGTACCAGAAGGGCTAGGAAACTATGGAACTAGTGCCAGAAAGCAATGTCAGGAAAAATAGGTCTGATTGAACAAAAAAAAGATGAAGTCTAGGATGAGAAAGAAAGTGGACTTTTTGGATGTCCAAGTACAGCACGCTGGGACAAAGAGAGGTTGAAACAGCAGTAGAAATCAAGTATATCTGGATGCTGTTCTGTTACCCATTACTGGATGCTCCATACTGGAGTCAGTATGAACCTGAAGGTTTTAAAATCTCCCCACTCCTCTCTATAAATCCTACCAAGCTACTCTCCCATTCTGCTGCTGCCTCTTTACCATCTAACAGAGCACCCTGCTACCAACCACACCAACTGAAGTAGCTGAACAGTGCATCAGAATATTTGATCTTATAATGACCCATGCGCACAACAAATAACAGTATGTTGCCCAGGGATAAACTTTTACATTTTTCTTTGTAAATTTTGTAAATTTCTGCCTGTAGATAGTTTGTTCATGATTCACAATTACTCATATTGAATGAGTCAGCCTAAAGCAGATAATCAGCAATCTTCCAGATATTTCCCCTTCTCACTACCAAGGACTTTGTAGGCTTGAATTAACAGGAGTCTTTAAAAAGTAGCTGGGAAATAGAGGAGACTTCTGTTTTATGAGGATCAGTGTAAAGTAGAAATTAACCTTTCTATGGACTAAGTAGCCCACTGTTCAATGCTTTTCTATGCTTTCTACTGAGAAACCAGTGTGGGCCTCCCTTTTCAGAATGAGGAGCTCAGTTTACAGCAACATCTTTGTACTTCAGCACTGAAGTTGATGCAGGCATGTAACATACAGCAAGGAGCAATTAGAGTTAAGTGAAAAAAGAAGACACCCATATTTGTAACTCATGTTTGAAAACTGATCCAACTGAAGACTGTTAAATTGACCCATTTTACACTATGCTAACCATGAATAGGGCTCTGGATAGAGTTTTTGGGAGTGTGCCAAAGAAGGGACCACTGAATACACACTTTTACACATGAAGTGGCAAATATCCAATAATGGGACCAAAGGAGAGTATGAAGCCTAGCCCCATACCTTTATGTTAGTCAGATAATACAGTTTTTCCTCCTTACACTTTTACTGCACAGTGCCAAATAATTTTTCACTTATGAAAAGTTATGCTAATAAATTTTTCTGGTTCTGCTTCTTTCCACTTTTCTTCCTTTATCCTTCTTATCATGAGGCAATTGTAAGAAAACAGGAAAGAAAAAATGTTACTTGTAACAGGCTGATTACTATGGAGATATGTTAGCATCAACACAAAGCTGATCAAAATCAGAAAGTCTTTCCTGTGGATGTTTTGTGGTTTTTGTAAAAATAATGACAAAATCAAAATGAAGAGTACAATTTATTTTGTTAAATTACTCTCAATATACTGGATAAAGAATGAACATCCTAGACCTATAATCTGTAAAACTTGCCTTAAAAGAAAACTGCCATTTCACACAATTATTTTTTTCCCCCACTGCAATGGAAAAAAGACAACCACATAAAAATAAGCTTCCCCCCCATATATACAGTCATGACTCAATCCTTTTTAACTGTCGAAAGAAAAGTAGTTATTCTAGTTAAGACTAGGCATCTTGTGAGTTCTTTAATCGCACCTGGTGCAATAGGTGCAGTTCTGTCTCCTGTAGTAGTGATGCAGCATTTATCTCAGTGAGCCAAATTTATTCTGTGTGACTCATGTGTCTTCAGCAGAGTTATAATGGGAATTAGCTCGTTCCAATAGACTTAGCTGTTTCATAGGAATGCCACATACTTTCATAATTTTAATTGATATTCCAAGACTAAACTCCAACTCTCAGCCCTCAAACACTTTCTATTTAATTCATCATTTATTGCTGTTACAGTATCTCTTTTGACGCAGTCCATCATTCAAATCACTGCTCTCAACAATGTTTTATAAATTGCCCAATTTCCTAAATAACAATAATCATTACTTACACCTTAGAGGAGAAGCCATAACATAGAAGCATTTCCACCTTTTTCTTAGCACAAAGATAGGAGAATCTCTCTTCTTTCTGGACTAAAATCAGCTTTGAGATCTCTTCCTAACACTGCTTCAAAAGTTGCACTGCAGCAGCTTAAGTAGGAACAGAATTTTTCTTTTATCACAACAATGAATCAGGACTGCTTGTAATATTTGCTTCATAGCAGCAAAAAACTCTTGGCTTGAATTATATGAAAATTATCAGTGTAGAAAGAAAAGCAGCAACAAAACTCAGAGCACTAGGAGATTACTATTTCAGTGACAGCATTTTTAATAATTATTTTCTAATTTACCTTCTAATTTCTCTAACTTTACCATCTTGGGCCAAAAGAATCAGTTTTCACTTCCAGAGATGGAATGTCAAGCCAAAAGCTGTTAGCTCTACTGTGCTTTGAAAAGGAGAAGACTCAGCTTTTTTGAGATCCATGCAAAGATACCCTCAACCATTGGGTAGATACATGAATATCTGCTTCATGTCACAAATTGGCATTGCCAGTTTCCAGGTACAGGGAGCCATAGCATAGAAGAGGGTAAGGCTTTGCTAATATTTAGATACAAGAGTATCATGAGACAAAACAGAGTATCAGGATCTGCAAGGCCCAATCTATTAAGGTTCTTGTGTGTTTCCTTATCATAATAAATGTCTCCTTCAAGTATTTAGTGGTAAGATAACACCACCTTTTTCTATCCTGCCCCTCCTCTGCCTCCCGAAGAGACAACTGTGATAAATTCCTCTTCTATCCATTTTCTTGCCTATGAGTAGGAGTGAATGTGTTTAGAGCCTGAGGTTAACCAAGATCAAAAATTCAGGACAACAGTAACATAGAAGAGTAGTTAAAAGGTACTATGAAGAACAAGATTTACTCTCCCCCTTTCAGATATATCCAAACATAAAATCTCAGAACATTAGACCAAGAAGAAGAGAAAGCATCAGCTAAGCTAATTCTCTGCAGCACATCTTGTGTTGGTTGCCTACACAGCATCCCCCAGGCTGCAATCTGGGTGGGCTTGTACTCAGGAGCACAGATTGCAGAGCACTGTGAAGGCTTTTCTGTCTACTTACTCTCATTGTACTTTATCCACTAATGTAAATCTTTCCAAAACAATATCTGACTTGTGCAGTCATAAATGCATGGGCTGGCAAATATTCTCAGCTGCATTAATCACTTCAATTGCATGTCTAAAATTGTGTTTGGATGAAAACATTTACATGTCTAGGTCTTAAACTGTGTGCCTTACGGCAGCCGTTGAAAATTCCAGCCCCAAATATTCTTGTTGGATACACCCTACTGCATACTTTATTCCAACTGCATATCAATAAAATCCTCAGAAGGAAAACTGCAAGAATGAGAACAGCCAACTATTTTTTCAAACCCAGAAGATTTAGAGATAACCATTACTGCATCAGTCTCAGGTCATAAAGGTACATCCCATCACCGACTGTGCTAATAGCTATTAGGATGGATTATTGTTCCAGCTGCTAATTGGCAGCTGGGTTTGAACACTTGAATAGCTTTGTGATTGGCTGCCATCTAGTTATTACACAAATTGATAAAATACACCCATGCGGTAGAGCTGTAGTAATATGAAACTCATTTTTTTATCAATACAGCAGGCTCCCTCCCACATTTATCTTGCTGCTATGCAGTTTGGAAGGAGCAAAACAGGACACAGAACAGGAGGGAAATGCTCAGAGTGTCTGGAAAGCCTCTCATTTAAATCTTTGCATGTACCCAAGAGGTGAACGTTAATGAGGGTTGGGGAATGTGTTCTCCTTGGACTGAATGCTAATTTAAACTTCACTGTGATCTGATATGCTTTAAAATGAAGCAAATCCCTTATTTATGAGTATAAAGGCCATGAAAGGACTTTGGAATCTAACCCTAGGGGGCTCTTCAAGTGCATGAACCCAGCAATGTTTAACACTTACACTTACTCTTGAACGGTTGCTTGAAAAGGATAGAGAAAAATAGCTGGTAGACACCCTCTTTTCTGAACAGTTGAAAAAGCTTCTTGCATTAAATGAATAAAACACCTTTTTCAAGAAAATGCTTTCTGGCACTGTAGCTATTGCCCTTTGCTATTTAGAATTCACATTTCTAGAACTGAGCTGTTGCATACATTTTTTATGACATAATCTCTCATAGAAATGCAGGTTTTGGAATGCTGACAGGCCAATAAGGAAACCTTGCTCTACTTGGGGAACAAATAACATTTCACATCAGATATCATATCAAAAAAGTTATTAAATGTCTCCTTTGATTTTTGTGATGTGTTTTTTCCCAAGGAAGTCCATAACACTGGAAATGAGACATTATATAAATGTAAAAATAAATGTAAAAGCTGCAAGCAATTAAAATACAGTGTATTCTAAAAATGAGATTTGAAATATGATCCATGAAAAACAAGCACAATAAATTAATTCTGTTCAGCTCATGCAGAGTCAGATAAGGTACCCTGGGATCAATAGTTATACTTGTGTAAATCTTGATTAGAAATTGCTGCATTGATTTATATCTTGCTCCTGAAAGTGGTTGTGTTGCTGATGATAGGACTACAAAAGAGTCCTTTCATAAAACTCTAGCAACCCTTTGGGATGATATAAGACACCAGTATGGGGTGTTCCCCGCAGTCTGCCTTCCTTCCTCCTCTCCTCTCCTCCACAAGCCAAAGTTAGCATCCAGATTAGCCTCAGTAAAAAATAGATGCTGAGTCTTCATCCCCAAGGTTCACAGCCAGAAATATTAGCATCAGCTGCCATTGGTCTTGGGTTAAAATAACATGGAGACAAGAATACAGTGAAGAGTGAATGCAGAGAAGACTTGCAGGTTGACATGCAACAGGCAATTGCTTTTACCTACTTTGTTCCAATAGACAGCACTCCCTCCAGCACAGGGACACTGTTGCTGGGACTGGGAAACACTCAAAACATCCTCCCTGCTGGAAACCCCTGCATCTTGACAAACTCCAGTATTCTTTAGTGCAGCACTGCTCTGACTCTTCCTGAAAATATGAAGTGTACAACTACTACCATGGATGTTTATTTTCATTAGTGCTTCCTTTTTGAAAAATAAAATAAAGCAGCCTAATAACGCACAACTATGCAGCACGTTCAGACACATCTAATTAGAAGCTGCATCATATTTATTTCTTAAACACTTTCTTAAAAAATAATATCTGACCTAAACCGAGGCTGCTTGAAAGGGCAATACCTTCCCTCTTTATGCAAGCTGTCTAGCTGCTACTATTTCCACATGAAAGCCTTAACAAGGCTGGGAGTTTTCAGTGCCTAATCTTCAACTTTCTCAACATCTCCAGTAAAGTAAATATTCAGTCCCATTTAAGCCCAGTGTCTTTATGGGCCCAGTCCCTCCTGAGCAAATATACTAAACCAGCAAGCTATAACTTTCTCAAACAGAGTGCTTTCTCGTGGAGTTCTTGTTCTCTTTTTTTTTAACCTGAGAACCTACAAGTGAGGTCACTGATAAGTCACTGAGGACAGCAAGCAACTCCAAGTCTGTTTGAGAGCTTGATAACTCTCCTGTTCCATGAAAATAGATATATACACTCCAGCCCAATCCATGAACTGGAGCTAATATCCAAAATGTGATATGATAGTTTCATTAGCTGAACTAAATATCAAAAACATCTTTTGCATCATACCCACTTGTTTGTGGAAAGCAGCTTTTTACCCAGTAAGTATCTGCATAATTATACAAAAGGAACCTTGTACCAAATGATTACTTTCTATGTTGAAAAATATACAGATGTGGAACATGAGTATTGCCACACCATATAAGATTGGTGCTGCAGTGCTTCAGCTATCCCTTCTTAAATAGCGCTTAGTACTTCATCATCTTAAGTAATGATGAAGAATGCCTGAAATGAACAAAAGCAGACTCGAATATGAGGAAAAAAAGAAAAAAGGATTATAGCTCTCCCTTAGTCAGTAAGATGGTTCTGTCTAGGGGACCAGGATAAAGTGAAAAAGTTCAGGGCTTAAATTATTTCATAAATTTGTGTAGAGATTGAAGATGAAAAGGATGACGAGATTAAAAAATAGGCCTGATGTTTATAATGCCTGGAGAGACAAGGATTCATCCTCATCATGCAGTGAAGTGGTAAGCAAAGACACTAGCGCTTATTTTGATTAGGAGCTGGTTTATCTGCATGGTACAGTAAAGTAACCATGAAGTGCTATCAGCTAGGATCCCACAAATGGTACAACTATAAAGGAGACCTAGCCAGCAGGAGCACAGCACCACCTGTCATACATCTTCCTGGAGCTGAGCTGGCTTGGTTATCTTGAGTTTTGTAAAGAAGAAATACACAGTGAAAGGGTAAAACCACCCAATTCACATTATTTGAGTCACAGAATTTCCAAATTAAGGTTAAAATTCAAGGCCTGGAAGAGCCATAAATCCTGAAGACACTTGAAACTGTTTTGTAAGAGAACATGAATAAGTTGCTTTACCTTTACAATTACTAATAATAGAAGTTACATTAATATTATATTCTTGCAGTGCATTACAGTGATAATTGCCAGTACTTTTTCTTCTTCTTCTTGTAATATCGTCTTTTGAAATCACCTTACAAATCAACATAAAAGTTATATGAAATTAATATGCATTGTAAATGGTTACAGCTTCTCTAAGGATTACATGGACTTTTGCCATGCCAAAGTTTGACTGAAGTCTTCTGTACGTCTTGTCTGTATGTCTTTCCTCAATAAGAGAACCAGGTATGTGGGGAAATAAGATATTTAAGGGAAAGTACATAGGCGGAAAAGGAGTGAAGAGTGTCATAAATAATATTAGCCTTGATAGTAGAAGAATATCTTCAGCCTTCAGTAGAGTAACATTCTGGAGAAGCACTCCACTAGGAGTTAATGCTCTGCCATTCTGCAGGTAAAAGGAGATGTGTTTCTGAAGGGCAGCATATGATGTGACTGATGGCAGTACTAGATCAGACTCAGTATCTTACGAATCTCTTTTCCACTTCATATTCCTACATTTCTTCCTCTCATATTGAAGAGGAGCAGTGCATTTATCTGCCTCCTGAGGTGAAAGCATACTTTGAATCAGTTTCTTTAGTTCTTTGACACCTTGCAGTTTCTAGAGAGAAAGATACAGCAGTATGCAAAATCACTTTAGTGTCAGTGGAAAAATTTCTGTGACATTCACTAGATAGCACATTAAGCCCTCAGCACAAAGCAAGGGGGGATTCAAACTGTCCTATGCAGATTATTTCCAAGTAGTAACTGAATTAAGGTACCCACAGTTTATCCTGTCTATGACTTCTGAGAAGCGAAGCTTCTTCTAAAAGTTTCCTGAGACAATTCAGTCTTACGGAGACTGGGAAGTCTTGCTGGAGATGCTTGAGCTTAAGGGAAGATTTCACAGAAGCTGGGAATTCTTCCCTGAAATTTCATCCTACATGAGGAAGATTTCCCAAAGGTAGGAAGTAATTGAGCCTGACATTCTCATAACTAGCTCTGTACCAGGGGGAGCTGAGGAAGCTTTGTTTTCTTCCTCCTCTTTTAATAGAAACTGTTTGTGAATCTCAGGGCAGGACAGACCCCCTGCTGCACCCAGCACAGCTGAGGCACAGAGGAGTTGTATATACTTAGCAGTAGTAAGAATTTTGTACCTATGTTCAAACAATTTCTGACAAACTGAGTAGTGTCAAAGACAGAAGCTGCAAAGTTTTCCCAGAGATATCCAAATGGTAAATGAAGCTCACCACAGCTGATGAAAAAGAAAGCATCCATGCCATGTGTTTTGTACATGTATGCAGAGACAAATAGAGCATTATCATAATGAAAATTACATTTTCTGTCTTGAGAGAAGCACAGGCCTTGTAATAGTGTGTCAGAGTACTCTCACACATAGGTGTGTAAGACTACTTGATACATACATATCAAGATTTCCTCATTTCTTTTGTAAAGTCAGAAAATAATTTAAATTGTGTTGATCAAAGTTCTGACATGCCAGCATTTATCTCTGTGCCAGATTTATTTTGAATGGTAATTTTTTTCCTTTCTTTCAAAGTATTATAATGGTTAGTTAATTCAAATTTGTATAATTTCCTGAAAACAAAGTGTACTGTGTATAAATGGGGAATTATATTCCACTGAAATACCATTTTTTAAAAGTAATTCCACAGCTCATTACTTCACTGAGTACAACCCTGAATTCATAACTTAAGAAACTCATCACAGCACTCTTTTGCCTTCAGTATTATACAGAAGGCTACCTTGTAACTACATGATAGGCCAACTATATCAAACAGAAAGCAAACTGCTTCCTAGTTCTGTAAGTGTAGACCAGGCTTTGCTCAGTATTGTCCATGTTCACCCTATGCCTGTTCTCAAGGGCTAACACTTCATTCTCACATAAGTTCATTTTACTGAAAAATTTTCCAAAAATATATTTCTTCCCTCTATTTCAAAACTAACAGATTAAAACATGACAGAGTAAAAGGGATAAATTAATACTCTGTCCTGATTTTCATTGGAACTCTTTACTTAGTGCTGCAGACCTAATTACACAGACAACAGGCTAAATCCAGGCTAGGTTTAAAAGCTGATGCAATTTATCAGTAGTTTATCCCAAGTGGAAATTAAAACCACATACTTCATACTGGCTCCATATTGAAGTGACAATTGATATCTGGTCTTACATTACATTCCATACTACAAAGACTAAAATTTAACTCTCACCGAAAGAAAAAAAGAAAGACATGCAGATTACTCATTATCACTTGGCCAAACTGCAGATTTTCTCAGGAAACAGAAGTATTATTTATGCCGACTACACAGCTGTAGATACTAAAGTAAATTCTTATGACAGCATAGAAAGGAGATCCTTATTAATTTAACACATCCCCGATTTCCTTCATTCTCATGAAAGGCTAATCATCATAAAACTATTCTGCAAACATGTACCAGTTTGCAAGATGATTTAGAGTAATTAGCACTATGTGAAAGTGACGTGGATATACAGGAAGTATTACATTTTTTTCACAGAGGACCAATCACATGGAACATACTGTGGTTCTTCATATGTTTTTTGACAACTTATTTAGTCCAGGCTCCTTTCGGAATCTGCATTTACCTATTTTTACATCTGCCCTAAACAAAATATTATTTGGAAAGTAGAAAACACTTTCATGCTCTGAGAAGCTCTCTAAAGGGGCTTTTTAAGTTTTCTAAAGACTACTTCAGGTTGTGGTCTAGTCTACTGTTTACCAGCTGGATGTTTATATGAGCAAAAACTCCTAGTTAGGTAATTTAAACAATAATTTGTACTTGGAAAGCTCACTCAGGTTTTTAGTAGGGGTAAGCTGTGGAGGGCAAGGTATGATGTAGCATGCTGGCATTGTCCGATATAACTGTACTACTAAGTGGAATGAAGGGTAATTCTCAGTATAGGCCATGCATAAGCTATTGTACAGTTCAAGCTCAAGTTTCCAATAAGGGTAGAAGAAACTGGCAACATGTCTTCAAAATTTGGCAAAGTTTTTTCAGTTTCTTTTGCAGGGCTACTTAGAATTTCACTATGGAATGTTTCAAGGCTGGTGATGTTTTTCAGGGACCATGTTGCAAAAATCAAGTTTTAGTTTGAAGTTTTATAGGCTGATACTAGGAAAACCATGACACACTTCTGAAGAAGCGGTGTTTTGTGATTGAGAGCAGGATGGGAAAGAAGCCAAGAGCGACCAGGTTGTACTCCCCAAAACTGAAGCTGGTGAACCTTAATATTCTGAAGTCATACAGCTAGTATGCTCTGGGTCTGCTTACTCTAAGCCCAGTGCTGCACAGTCAGAAATACCTACAGTGACATGCTGGAGCCTCTCTCATCTAGATTACAGTTATGTCTTGCTCCATTTTTCTGTATTGGTTTGTGGTCCCACTTTCACTTCCATTGTGAGCTTTCTAGATCAGATAATATTGTACTGAGAATACACGCTGGGACTATAACAAAATGCAGTGAAATTACCAAGGGAAGCCTAGTCTGTGCCTAAATAGCCAAAGTATTATGATAATGCTAATAAAATAATTAGACATGCAGGTAAATGCTCGCAACATCTTTCACAGACTTTTACTGTAGTATATTCTGGTAAAATATATCCAGATTACACAGTGCTTTGCAGCTCACCAGCACTGGGCTGAAGTTTTGGTAATTTCTTAGTTTATTTTTCTAATGGCTAAGAAACCAGCAGATACTACTATGATTGTCCTTCCTAGTTTGGGACTGCAGTTACTAAAATAAAAGAAAAAACAAGCACAAATATTGGGGAAAAGGAAGTGGGAGAGGAGAGAGAAAAAGTCCTTATATCCTCATCATCTTCAAAATGAGACCTGTTGAAAGATATAAGCTTCACAGAGCCAAGCAGAGATTTCTTACAGATCTCTTCTCAGTGCTCATGAGTCACTGCTTATGTAAGCATATAAGGAACATTGAATATAGTAGGTGGGACAGCTGTGACTGAGGTAAAAAAAATCTTCACTGGACATTTTAAGGGTGAGTCCATAAGATCTCTTTTTTAGCACTTTCAGTTAGGAATATTGGCTTCCAAACAGTGTTTAATCCTAAACATAAGTATTGGTTATGGCACCTATTCTACTTAATTTTAGTTATAAGTTTCCAAAATCTGAAAACGCATCTGTCAAAATATCCCTGCACTGAATCTGTGCTGAATTCAAGATTCTGATCTTGATCTTCAAAGACCTTTAGACCTGTTACTTTGGAAACGTTAAAGGATCTATTTGACCATGCTGTAAGAACGAATTCCATACTTCTGTGGATTTCCACAGATGTCATATTTCCCAGAAACAATAAAAGATTCACTACAAATGTCAAACAGCTGTGACTAGAAGACACGGAAGGAAAATGTAGTGCTTATATCATTAGCAGAAAAACAACACTCATTAGGATTCAAAGATACAATGACATTTGCTATGTACTGTCCCCACTCCTCCACCTCTCAGAACAGAAGAGAATGGGAGAACCAGAGTAAAAATCTTGGTTAAAATTTACAGCAGAGGCATCTTCTTTTTAAGGTATTCAAGCACTGTATAATGCCTGCAGATGTCAAAATGCTTAGGTATATTGACTGGATAAATCAGGTAAGTCAGAGTCATTGACTGGAAAACACAATAAAATTAGTAGTTATGTTTCAGAAAGACTGAAAGCTAATGCTGCTCTTTGTCTACCTTTAGTTCATATCCAGGGCTAAACTACAGAATTTGCTCTATCACATGATAACCCCTCCTCAGCTAAGAAGGGCATTGGGGAAGACACCTGTGGGTTGAAATGAAAACAGATTTAATGAAACAATAAAACTAATACCAACGACAATATAAAGTATACAAAGTTATACTCAGCCCAGTGAATGCACGGCAGTCATGATAAACAAGAAAGCAATCCTCAGGAGCAGAATGGTAAGCAAGACCCTCCAAGGATGAGGAGAAGTCAGAGGAAGAGAAGGAAGAGCAGAAGAAGCTTCTCCAACCTTCTCCTTTTATAATAAGCATGATGCTTCTAGGATGGGATAGACCTGTGACCCAGCTTGGGTCAGCTGCTTTGGCTTTTGCTCCTCCCAGCTGAAGCTCCTAGCTGACTCAAAGCTGCTAATGGCCTGCAGACCATGGCTGGCCTATGATTCTGTCTAAGCAAACCAGGACACTCTTAAACATCCAAATTCATCTGCGATAACACTTTATTAGAGAAGGTCAATCTCCAAGACTTGTACATGAGGTGTTTATTTGCTCGGTTTGATTCTTTACCTATTTTTATATGCTAAACCACTTTTTGGTGAGAAAAAAAAAAAAAAAATTATTCTTCTGTGTAAGGGAAACAAGGAGTTTGATATATCCCAAATATTTTAAGTTATTTCTCTGTACTTTCTCTCTAACTCATCCCTAATCCCTAATTACTCTGCATAATCCATTTCAAAATAAACAAGTCTTAATGCTGTAGTCATCAATCCACTTCAGTTACACTTACACGTATCTGAATATCATCTGCTGTGCTTTGGGGGATTTATAGCATTTCGAACATGCCCAGAAATTAATAACTAGCTACCTGTGTCTAAACTGTTAGTGTAAGGTCCTGGTTTGGGCCAGGACTATTTTCTTTCCCCTGAGTCAATCACAGTAGATGACCTGCAAGTTTCAGTTAGCTTCTCTTGCCATCCTTGACAAGCTTGAGAGGTGGGCCCATGGAAACATCATGAAGTTCAGCAAGGCTAAGTGCAAGGTCCTGCACCTGGGGCAGGTCAATCCCAAGCACAGCTACAGGCTGGGTGATGAGCAGTTTGAGAGAAGCCCTGTGGAGAAGGACTTGGGGGTATTGGTGGATGAAAAACTGAATATGAGCCAGCAATGTGTGCTCACAGCCCAGAAACCAATTGCATCCTGGGTTGCGTCAAAAGAAACACAGACAGCAGGTCAAGGGAGGAGATTCTGCTCCTCTACTCTGTTCTTGTGGAGTACTGTGTTCAGCCCTGAGGCCCCCAGCATAAGAAACACATGGACCTGTTGGTGCAGGTCCAGAGGAGGGCCATGAAAATGATCAGAAGGTTGGAGCACCTCTCCTATGAGGACAGATTGAGAAAGTTGATGTTGTTTAGCCTGGAGAAGAGAAGGCTCCAGGAAGACCTTATTTCAGCCTTCCAGTACTTAAAGGAACTTTTCCTACAGGAAAGATGGGGAGGAACTCTTTATCACAAAGTGTAGTGATAGGACAAGGGGTAAGACTTTCAAACTGAAAAAGGGTAGATTTAGATTAGATATTAGGAAGAAGTTCTTTATTGTGAGGGGGGTGAGACACTGGGAGGTTGACCAGAGAAGTTGTGGATGTCTTATTCCTGGAAGTGTTCAAGGCCAGGTTGGATGGGGCTTTGAGGGACCTGGTTTAGTGGAAGGTGACCATGACCAAGTCAGGAGGGTGGTTGAAACCAGATGATCTTAAATGTTCCTTCCAACCCAAACCATTCTATGATTTTTTTGCTACTCCTATACAAACATACAAACATTAAAAAAAAAAAAATGCTTGTATGTGTAAATGATCACATATACACGCACAGGTGTGCAATGTTTATGCATATAGATTTATGACAGAAAAAAAATTTGTAATATATACTTTCATTCTCAACTGAATATATTTGGCCCTCATTCTCTGCTACTTCCATTTAAGGGTGTAGTAGTGAAGGGAGCTATATGGAGTTTCTGCACAAATTACATGCAGGATAAAGTAGTCTATGTTGTACCAGCCAGATCTGTTCCTTCAGAGACTCCACTGTAGCTGAGAATTGCTCAAACAGTCTGTGTTACTTATTTTGCTTGGCACAATCTCCATAGCTTGGAGCTGTAAGAAGAGAAAATAGAAAGTGGTTTAGGAATGAGCTATGCTGATCTTAAGTCTCGTGAGGACACCTCACCAAGAAGGGGTGACACACTGCAACAATTTTCTGTGAGACTGTTTGGTGCTGCCTTAACACTAGGAAAATGGAGAAGAGTCTTCCTGGTCCTGAGTTACGGGTGCAAAGAAAGGAAATATTGCTTCACTGTTTGTATGGATCTGATCCAACATCCTTAACATTAACAGAGCCTGTTCATTGATGACAACTAGGACTTATGTCCTTAAGTTAACTATGAGAGTCACAGTTGTAAGGAGGAACTAGCAAATTAGTTTCACAAAGAATACAAGCCACAGATGTAAGTATACATACAGGTATATACATAATACATTTGAAAATTAATCTTTTTCACAACTATGTACCTAGTACTGCAAAGGGATCAAAGCTTCCTTCACTGGACATGATAATGTCTTATATGTAATAATTTTTTCTTGATTCTGTGTAATTATTATGTTACTCTTCTACTCTGCTTTAATTAACAAGGTATCTTAGCCCAAAGACTGCAATCCTAGTGTTCCTTCAAACTATATTAGGCAGCTAAAATATGAAATTAAAAGAAAACAGAATTCCGGCCAACAGAAACAAGTGACTCATTTCCTTGTGAAAACACACAAAGTTTATGTTACTCTGGCAACGATGTTCACCATTCCAGAATAAAGTCTCTTTGCTCCCTTCAGAGTTTTTATATATTCCTGTTACAGTCTATGTTCCACTGTGACCTAACATTGAACCAAGTTATTCAGTTATTCACAAGAGACTGTAAGTTATGCTTTAATTTAGATAGATTCTAAGTCTGCTCCTTTGACAATGAATTAATAAATACATACATTATTTTTCACAGTGTGGACTTCAGATGAGAAAAATTGTTTCTGAAGCAAATTGGTAATATGTGCCCTACCAGAATTGTGTGTTTTCATGATAAAATGGAATGGCAGTGACTGTGTTCACACAACCCTGAGAGTAACGAATACACTGGCATTCCAGCAGCTGTTTTTCACAGGGAAGTTAATTCAATTGTATCACATATGCCAAAAAACAACTTAGAAAAAACCTCCACAATCTGTAATCTTGTTGTGAAATTAACCACATTTCAGGTGAACACCAGTATAACAAGTTGTTTACCTGAAACACCAAAGGGCCCTTTGGAATCCATGACAAAAAACCAAACAACTTTCTGATACAGCAGCTCTCTCATACATAAAGACATAAAGTCATCATGCTGTGTGAAAGAAGTATAAAGTTCTAGTTTGAAAAAAAAGTATAATTTGCTATTTGCTACTGACTTCATTCAAGATGTGTCCTTAAAGACACCAGATTGCTACTTAATGGACAAGACAAATTTTCCACTTAAATTTTGAAGATGTTGCCCACGTATTTGGAGATTTCTCTAGAGTTAAAAAGGAATTCAGGAGCTTTTATCTGCTAGAGTTGATTTTCTTGCTAGGGAAGTAAACTTCAGTCTTAAAAGAAGCATTTTCATGGGAGACTGTCAACATTAAAAGTTCTAAAACACTGTTTAGGAAAACACCCACAGAACACAGGATAAGAAGAAATACATTGCCAAAAACTTCTGTAGCGTAAATGACTTTGAAAGCCATATGTAAAAAAGTGGAGTTTTATGGCATTTATGTGCACACATAGGTGTGCAACTGAATGGCTTCATTTACCTATCTCTAACATTCTCATCACTCACATACAGTTCTGTCACGTAAATTAAATCTTGGGAAACTTTTATTAAAGTCCCTGAAATCTTTGCCATTATCCTCCAATAGATCAGGTTTTCTTCCTTGTCCCTGAAAGTAGCAGGAAAGAACAGGTAAAACACCACTTTGTGCCCAGGTAATGCTAAAAACATCTTCGTTTGTTTTCAGTTTCCCCATTTCAATAGCATTATATTAATATTAAGCTGGAGTTTCAAAAGAAGAAAGTAAAACGTTAAACTGAATTTGGGTAAAGATAAATAAAAGCCCTAAAAAGCTTTCCTTGAAATACTATCGCTTCTTAAATAAAACCTTCTCAAAAATCACTGACACTTTTAAAAAGCTTCCTGGGCTTGGCAAGAATCTCATTAAATTACTGATCTTCATGACAACTTTGACAAAGAATTCTATGATTAAGTTGTGGAACCCCTAGCCATGAGTTACTCCCAAAGCCAAACGTGTAGTAGAATTCAATACACAATTTCACATCTTGATCCAAGTTCTTGGCTCCAGTTCTTTCTGTTGAATGTTGCTGAGACAGCATGAAGAAGATGGAAAGAAATCTTAAAGGGACAAATGTGAATTCCTTGAAACTGAAAAATTCTTGACTGAAGCAAAATTGGAGAAGATTTGAATAATGTCATCCAACCCTAATATTTCATTGTAAGAGATGGGTCAGGATTTGAAAGATGGTGAGGATGCTGGTACCATGTGATCCTCAGCTGTCTCAGATGCTGTGTATCACCTGGAACAACTTGCAGACGTATTTCTTTTCTCACAGTTTATTGGAAGCATTCTGCACTGATGAAGAAAAAGGTTTTATATGCATAACAAAAATGAGGATTAGATGGGATTAGATAGGACCATACTGCTTTGAGACATAGAAGTGTTCAGTTTCAAAGCAAAAGGTGTCTGCTAGTTAGCTGTTGAATAGCAAGATGAAAACATGGGTTTTTTTCCTATGGCTTCTTGCTTGGTTCACTCAAATATCTGGAGTTTGTCATTAACAGATGCAGGCTAAACGTCTGGATGCTGGAGGGATTGCAGGTCTCTTTCCAAATGGCAGTTCCTCTGCTGCAGTTCTGTTTTCATATAGTGATGCAGTGCCAGCATACAGATAAGAAGTGTAAGCAGGAATATTTTGCCTTTCTTTTCATCTTTAATAATTGAAACAAACAAGATCTATCAGGGTTGCCTAGCAAAAACCACTGGTTTATATAAGTGATTAAAAGGAAAAGGGTTCTTTCATACCATAAGATCCCACAATACTGTATACTGCCATAAGCATTCTTGGATATTACAAGGCATTGAGCAAGTACTATATCATCAGCATGTGCTCCAAATGCTTGTTATAAAATATGCATAAGCTGTAATTGCCTGTGAAAGCTGAATGTTGATAAGAAATAATAACTGCACTTTTGGCCTTGATCCTTAAAAAGACTTGTCTTGCACTAATAAAATACAGTAGCTAATACAGAACACATTATTAGCTTATGAGAAATTAAATAAGTCTGCTTGGACTAAACTGACAAACTGTATCCACAGTATATAAATATATTAAAATGGATAAAATAACACTAGTTTACATGAGCTTGATGCATAACATTTATTGCTATAACCTCACAAAACTATACGAATAAATTTGGTCTTAAACTGTCACATAATGCATATCAACTCTGTTACTCTAATGTTGCTGGGACATCCTTCTTATACAATATAAGTACACAGAAAGAAAGCATCGTTTAACTGCAATCACTGGCAAAAGACAACAACAACAAATTCTCTCACTGACATCTCTGCTTACAGCATGAGACTCAGTATTATTAGCAATAGCTTGCTCATTACTGTAATTTCTACATTTCTTTATATTTTTTTCCAGGACTTTTTCCCCTAACAGGGTAAAAAATAGGATAGACCATGTTGCACAGCAGCTGTCTCTCACATCTGCAAACATGCCTCCATCATTCATCCACAATTTAACTATTACAAGAAACAGAGCTGCTGTGAGAGTCAATTATTCTGGAGAGGAGATTTCTCAGACATACCTTCCAATATGAGGGCAGAGACATACAACTAGTATCTATCCTGAAGAAGCCTGCACAGGTAGAACAGTATTGAGATGAGTGGTTCATTTTGACTTGTTTTGCTGAGGAAACAAGCTGCTACTTTTTTTCTAGCTGGAGGGTTTTTTCCCCAAGCACCTGGCAGCATTGCTAGGTAAAATAAATTACAATAATCAACAAATGCACAGATCAGGAATGTATTATACATGGGTTCTGCTGTCTCTCCAACCTTTTTTCATTTTTCTTTTAAGTAAAACACTTCAATGGACTTTTTTCACCTGAAAAACAAACCAAACCAAACCAACCAAAACCAAACAAAAACAACCAAACCAAAACCCAGTTCTTTATTGTTTTGACAATAGCTTTTGCTGCCTGTACAAAACCCAAGGACACTAAGAAATACATTTTTCTCTCCCTGGTTTAAATAACCTTCAAAGTTTAGTTGTCAAAAAAATTTCAAAACATGACTTGTTCCCTACAGTAAACAGTGCCTTGAGTGAATGCTTGTGTTAGAATGTGCACATACAGTTTGGCTTACAAGTGTCATAGGAATCATGGTTACTATGTTTGGGGCTTTGCATGAATTAGTTGTTAAAAGAAATTTACTGCTAAAACAAGTAGCAATAAATAATCCCCAACATTAGTTATCTGAATGGGTTAAAAATCTTTTTGTTGCTTATTTAAGACAGTGGATGGCTCTCCATAACTTTAAAGGCAGGATTAGTACTTTGGAGATCAGTGGTTGAGTAAGATGGAGGCTGTTTACTCTGAGGACTAATGTTGGTGCTGTTAATTCTGAAGAACTGCAGCCCTCCATCAGTACTTGAAGATAACTGGTTAGTTAAGTACCTGGAAGCAGAGAAATATGGAGCTCTGTGCAGGCTTATTGCTGTTCTGAGAAGCACTTTCTTTTGGTTGGACCTCCTGCACAGTCAAAACCCATCTGTGGAGCAACTGTTGAGGATTATCTGGGGAGCTGTGCTCGCTGTACTCTGTGCATGGAGGAAAGAAGGAAGTTGGCAAAAATCTCAGTAGAATGAACCCCAGGCCAGATCCAAAGCTGGTGTTAACCTGGGATTTATTATTGAAAGTGGAGTTATGCCAGTTAGCAACAGGACCAGAACCCAAGAATACCACTTTAGTTACCTTTGGGATTTTGGGGTGTTTGTTGCTTTTTTGTTTTTGTTTTGGTTTTTTTTTTTTTTTTTTTTTAATACATGTGCCTTTGTAGGGGTTACTTTTAGCTGCATATATATATATTCAGCAGACTGCCAAGACCTGACAACAGTTTTCTGTCTGCACCCTGACAGCCACTCTCCAGTTTCTCCTTTCCTATGATTTAGTAAGTGCCATCCATTCACACTAAATAAAGGGTGAAGTGTGCTAGGATGGGAAAAAATGGTAGCTCACCAATTGTAATAATCCCCTCATCCCTTCTGATTTGCAGAAGGATTTCGTAGTGCAGATACGGGGAAGGTTGACAAAGAGACTTTGAAAAAAAAAAAAAAAGACTTAAAAGAATAAGCAAAAGAAGAAAGAAAGATGAAATCTAAGAACCAGGAAAATATAAAAAGAAATGCAAGTTGGGGAAGATGGAGAGATTTGCATGAATAGCAGATAAGAGAAAACACAGGAAATTTATTTTTAATGATGGAGAGAATGCAAAGAACTGAAAGAAAACAACAGAGAAAAATAAACAGGAAGGATCTGAAAATACATCTGCTAGTACATTAGTAATTAATATGAGGAAAAACTATGTAACTTAATAGAAGCAATACTAAGTACTGTCTGACCCAGGCTGACTCAAGTCTGAAAAAATACAGTTTCATATACATGGACTGTATTTTCAGATAGTAAAGGCTCACCCAGCCTAAGGCAATTAAATTAATATTCTTCTGCAGTGAAAACAGTATCTGAACAGAGGTCTTGACTCAGTAATATACCAACTTTCATTCAGACCACTACAACATCTGTTTCTCATTCATGTTTTTAAAAATACCAAATATAGACAAGCACTTGTCAACCGTGTGAGATGGGAGTGGGCTATAAGAGGCAGGTTGGATATATGACTTTTGCCTACAAGGAAAACCACATTTGTAGTCAGCTTTCTTTATTTTGAACTGAAGTTCTTCTGTACTACTAGATTATTTCTAGAAAATCTTCTATTGCATTAAGAAAAGGATGCTTACAGTAGTAGATGATGTACAGGTTCTACACAGGGATGCAGGTAAGGATACTGTGTTTTGAGTTTATCAGTGATTATCCATGGGTTACACAGACAGCTGGCTGTGGCAAGTCAACATCAATGTGAGATCCATCCACATAACTCATACATAAACACATATAAAGCTATTGGTCTATGACTCATACAGTTTTACTTACCATAATACTGAGCTGAGGAAAACAGGCATCAAGGCTTGAATGCTTGCCCTTGTGTTTCACAGAAATTCTCTGGCATAAATATTTTATTTAGTGTTAATAAAAAATATTAAAAAACAATATTTTCTCTATTGTTCTGTTCAAATAGTATTTGGTCCATAAAATGCTGACTGCAAATTCACATCTGGCTAAGCTCAACATTTGCCTTTGTTTCTTCATTTTATTTTTTCTTTAAAGGATTTTGAGTCTTAAGATGATAAAGCGCTGACATTTATAGGAACATTTCATTATTATAGTGTGTATTTGATAAAAATATAAGATTGAACTTTACAAATAAAATCCCCTCTTACTTCAGCAACTCTGGTTCATAATGGGAAGTCTAATATTATTTTCTATAGTGTTATTATTATTTTAAAGAAAAAAAAAGGATACAATCCCAGTGCAAGACATTAATCTTCTCAGTAACAAGCAGAAAAAAATATATCAACTCCAGATAAGATAAGATCCTGGTGTAAGAATCCAGAATTGAACATTTTTAAAATACATGTTTATGCCACACTAACAATTGCTCATCAATTGGCAATGAGTGCTGCATGACAGCTTTGGGTAGATTGAAGACAACTATTCCTTATTTTTCCTGCTTATGATAACTGTCAGAAGAACAGTAAATGTACAGAATATATATATATTTGAATTTTGAAATGTACCTTTTAGAAGATAGCGTGAGAAAAATCATTGCAAGTGTTAAAGCATAGAAAGCATCACTATGCCTGTTTTCTCCTGCTGCTTGTGGGAGTTCCAAGAATTAATCCAACAAGAAGGTAGGACAGTTGTCATTGTTATGTTATGGTTAATGTTATGGTTGTCACTGATATGTTTAATAAATCTTGAAGAAGACAGAAATCTTTAACCTAAAGTTAATAATGAGCTTCCTATAAGCTGGGACAGTTCTGATACTTACTGGAACTCTCATATTTTAAAAATGGCTTTTTCAATACAGCGTGTACATTGCTTGTTATAGTCTGTGTTTGTTTCCTGAGTGTGGTTCCAAATATTCCTTACATGTGGAATTTGCTTTTTACAAGGATTCAAAGTCTGATGGGATAGGAACAGACAATGCTGTTCAGCTAAACCTCTCTCTCCTTACTGAGGGATAGACATAGAAATAAATGCTATCTAGCATCTTATCCAGTTAAAATACTGGACTTTTACCTGGCCTTAATATCTGTCTCTTGAGGAGTATATAAGAACATAACCTACTGAGAATCTGAGCACAGTGTATTGACTTGGTGATAGAAAGTACATTTGAAATTGGAAACTGATTTATTCTGCAGCCATTCCATGTGACATTGCATTGGCAATTTGTGTTCAATTATAAGGAGCTGTAAATCTGTGGAGTCATTCTCCTTTCTAATAATTTTCAGAAAATGGACATTCTGAGTCTAAAAAGAATTCCTAATGTAGTAGAATGATTTTTTTTCTTAAAAGCATCCTCCAATCCCACTCCCACCACTGATAGCTCAGTATTTGCCTAACATGTAAAGTTTTTTAAGGAACACACTCCATAATTCCTAGAATTAGGTAGAAGCAGGTACTGTCTACTTTGTAAATGGCAACTTTGTAAAAGGCTCCCAGACATATTTACAAACAACTTTATTTGTATTTACTGAAGAATAAATCAGCAGTATAAGAAAGTAAGACAGCACTTGAGATTCCTGGTGTTCTAGATTGCTATTTTCACCATTTGTTGTTCAAGTGATTTTCTGTGCTTATTACTCTCCATTTCAGTGGGAGATGTTTTGAGTGGGCAAAACAGCTTTTAAACAAATGCTTTTTAGTGTACAGAATGAATAGTAACTTCTGAAACAGTGTATCTTGCAGTAGGTAGTCTCCATTGTAACGAGGGAGGAAACAGCACTGAGGTGGTTATGCAGGAACACTGACAGGCTGAGAATATTATCTCACTTTGAGGTAAGAATTGCGAGTACAGGAATCAGAACTTGCATAACAATTGCTTGTGACTGTGGAACTTCCACAAAGATGGGCTAGACACTGAGTCTTGGTAGCAAAATGACAAATGCATTATGTCAATTTAGTTTTACCACTTATTTTAGTTAAGACAGGATATGAAAATACAAAGATTCTACTAACATAAGTGTCAGTAGTACAAGTATATCCTTACAGATATCTACACAGAGAAATACAGGTACTCCTATACGCAAATGATTCATTCTGGATTAACTGCTCAGATAAATATAGACAACATGCTGACAAGGTATTTTTACAGCATTGTGATGCATTCGTTGCAAGAGTCAGCTTTCCCTTTCAGATTTCAGTCTCCATTACACATCTTGATTTGTGATGGAGGATGAGCCTATTAGACTAGTGTGGTTGAAACAGGTAAAGAACAGGCCCTCTTTAAATTGCAAGAGAGATATTCAACACCTAGAGGATGCTTCTAGAGGAAAGCAGACAGCAGGCATTGTTCTATCTGAACTGCTAAGGTTTGTTCTAAGCCCAGAAGAGATAGCACAGCTTGAAGGCCTTGTGTCTGAACTTACAATAGTGCAACTACACTGACGTAAGTAGAATTACAAATCAGAATTTGGTCTATAAAAACTCAAAGAAAATATGAAACATGGGACCTGCGTCAATGTGCCTGTTTTAAAGATAATATATTTTATATTTTAGACTTGGAGGATTATACTGTTTGCATTTTGCACAGCTCAAGAAATTAACAAAACAATAATCCTAGGTTATAATTCTCTCTGCTCAATTTTAATTAAGAAGTGATGACATTTTTAAATAAAAAAATATATTTATGCTTATTAATTACATCATGTGTAGAAGTGAAAATTAGTGTGTTAGGCAGCTTTCTCAGTAAAGTTTACTTTCCTGAAATGGAACTTTTTCTGGTTATCTTGTATATACTATAAATAGACTTCCACTGCTTAATCACTAATTTGCAATTTGAATTTTCATTGGTATGAAATTCAGTATTTTCCCTCAGTTAAAATCAACGCTGAACCAAGAATCCCAATGGAAGAAAATTATTATTCAAAAATCTTTAAAAAGCAGGGGAAGCCCTTTGCCATCTACATCAAATGATGGCAATTGAACCATTAGATAAAAGCAAGATGATGAAAAAGAAAGTGATGGATAAATATTCAGTGTTTCTTTCTAGCTGTGAGATGCTGAGTATGTTAATGAAATTGGTGAGAGAAATAACAGAACATAATTTTCTTACCAACCATTTTCATGTGTTTAATTTTCAGAACATCTTGTAACATAACAATTTTGCAACATTCAGAACTAATTTAATGATGGCTTTTGCAAAAAGCTCCTTCGAACACTTACATATACTTCTTCTCGACCTTATAACAAAATTTCATTATTTTGTGTCATTTGTTAATATTTGACCAAAGGATGAAACAAGAGATGAGCTTTAACTGTGCTGTTTAGATGCAGAACTGAAATAGCTCCAAAGTAAAATAGGATTCAATATCTGGAGTTTAAATTATTTTAAATATATGCACTAGATTTCTGTGATTATCAAGAGCAACAGGACTTTCCAGAATGAGCAGAATACATAAGAATTAATAGTAAATGTGAATGCTTTGATTGGAAGGTGCTCAAATTAAGGTGCTCAAGAAGACAGCTTCTGAGTAGCCCATGATCTTGGGCTCCGTAATTCTCCCAAGAAGAAGAAGAGGTTTTTCATTTAATTGACTTTGGTAAAAAATTATTTGCACTTTCCCAATATAGTACTTTTATATATGTAAACATTTCAGTGTGCTTTTGTTTATTTTTCTTGTGAATCCAACCATACTTAAAATTTCATTTATCAGATATAAGCAGAATTAATTGTTCTTTTGGTGCCTAGGGTATACAGGTTATTTAAGAAATTCTATTCATCTTTGGAATTACTCTTTTTTCCCATATGTCATACATTCAAGATATGTTCAACATCCTTACTATAAATTGTCCTATGGGGACAAGGACTTTATCTTCTTCTATATTAGATGAGCTTCAAGCACTCAGTAAGTTACAAAAACATATCTCCAGTTTTCTTTTTCAATTTGTTTTATGAATCACAGAGACTTTGTTTCTTTACCACAGGGGAAAAAATACAAAAGAACAAAGAATTAAAGCTATAATCAGGTTAATAAAATTACCCTACGTAACATTTTTGCCTATGACTAAAGGTAGGTCAAATTTACTCATTGTTTATTTAGCCGGTTCATTTAATTTCTCAGGTCACAGTAAAATGATACCAGAATCTTTATGATTGCTCTCCAAAGCATTTCCCGCTACCCAGCAAAAGGATGGTTATTTGACCAATCTTTCATCAAAACAGACCTACAGCACTTTGTTTACATTACCAACCACAGGGACTGTAACAACAACCTTTGACAAAGACATGTTACTACGGAGGTTTAATGCATTTGTTTTCCTTATCAAAAAATAACTCTTTTTATAAGATGCAAGGACTTTATGTGCAGATTAAAAAGCTTCTGTGCTATGAAATAGTTTGGCCCAGATCTTAACTTTCCCTAAAACAGTTCTAATCTGGTGGGAACTTCCTCTGCCTTGTAAATAGCCTTTGAAAATAGCTAGCATTCTTTGGCAATGAGACAAAAACAAAATAGCTCGGGCCAGGTTTTCAAAGCGTGTGTACACTTTTCTATGCCCTCTCTGCCTAAGGACTTTAAATATGTTATTTTGACAATTCTTCACAAAGCTGAGGAGAGGAATGGGTGCTTGCTTCATGTTCTTAGGGTTAGCACCTAGGAAAGTTACATATCCTATTACCTTTTTTAAGGACAAAATTATCAAAAACTATGACACTTAAGATCTGAAGTTTTCACTTGCTGTTTGTAGGAACATAACAGTATAGCACAGTGCCTCCATTGACAATGGTCTAATACATGTTACCTAAACCCATCCAAGACAGGAAATTTGCTGCTTTCTAGTAAAATTTCCATTACTTTCATACCATAAACCCAGTACTTTCGCACACAATTTTGCAAACTGTAGTGATGGTGAAGTTGTTAAATACTTTCAAGTCTTTTAGATATAATGCAGGAGAAGCCTGGATTGTTTCTTTGATTTCACTTAATTCAGCAAATAAAGTTCAGCAAATTAATTAATTCAAGCCAATAAACATCTAAATTTTCTAATCTCAAACAAACCAGATTTAAATAAGTTTTTCAGATTAAAAAATTTAAAATAAACTAAATGGAGTTTATTTATTTGTGTTTATGTTAAAAGCATTTAATAGTAGAAGCCACTACCAAATTGAATTATGGACTGGAGGCTGTATAAGGGACCCTTTGGCCTAAACAGTTACAGAACTCTGGGAAAAATACATATTCATAGCCCTACTTTGATGTTAGACTCTTGTCTAATCTAACTGAAATGACAAGAAAAATTTACACAATTTATGAATTAATTTCTACTAATGAGTCTCCCAGGTCTGCATCAAAGCTGCAAGTCATAAAATAGATGCAGTGTCTTTCCTTTCTTAGTGAAGGATTATCATGATCTTTTATGATCTAGGAAATAAAGTATGTACCTAGATAAAATGGGGATACTGTAAACAAGGCGTTGCACATCTCTATAAAATGCAATTAGGGACGTAACTTGAACATTTTATCCAACTCTGCTGTTTTTTTGTGAATTTCAATAATAACCAAAGCCCAAAGAAGAAATGAAAGGTGTCCATCAGTTTACAA
Organism: Megaceryle torquata; assembly: GCA_024611175.1. Lineage (NCBI taxonomy): Eukaryota > Metazoa > Chordata > Aves > Coraciiformes > Cerylidae > Megaceryle > Megaceryle torquata. Next base: position 32,727 of record JANIJG010018871.1, read on the forward strand.
CAAAACTCTTGAAGGGTCTAAGTGACTTGTATTAACTAATTAGCTAACCTTTCTCAGATTTGATGTAGAATGCGAGTAAGACAATGTAGTTCTTAAGAAACCAAGAGAGAAATCCTGATTTATGCTGGTGGAACCTAAACTCCATTGGGGGGTTTGAACATGGAGAGAATGTATTTATATAATAGTCAAGTTAAACTTGCAAACCCCACTCTTTTTGTAGTGCTGTTTCCATCACAATTTCTTTTGAGACATGTGATTTGACTACAAAAATTAATTTTATTGTAAAAGTTGGCATAAACAGCTGACAAGGCTATTTCAAAAGTTTCATTTGATAAAATAGCTTTAATAAAGGAGCACCAAAAAAAGTTGTGGTTTGAGAGGCTTTGTGTTCCTTTCTTTCCCTGACAAAATCAATTTGTTTTAAAAAATAAAAGTTTAGAGAGTGTTAATGTGACCTAAGCATGTTTTGTTCACTCTGCTCTGTGTGAAGTTTGAAGGTGTATCAGCTAGCACTGCAAGTTACGAAGTCATAGCCACTCTGTGTACTCAGCTCTCTTTATCTACATTATATGATGACTCTGTCAGTTAAATTGGTCTGGGCAGAGGCCCAAAGCCTGTAGTTTCCTCTCCATGATCACGTGTTCCTACTACCAGGATGGAAAAAGATGCACGCAAATACTAAGTATCATGTGGATGGCAGTTGAGTTTGAATAAACTGAGATCACTGGGTAGAAGGATGTGGAGCTGCGATACATAATCACCAAAGAGGAAAGAATGGCAGTGTTTTTTTGATCTGTGGGAAAAAGTTTGAGCAGAGGCCATTTCTGTTTTGGCAGAAACAGATCGTGGGTGACAAAACCATCAAAAATCTAGGAAGAATTTTCTTGATCGCCCACTCAACTAGAGGCCCCATAACCACAGAAATCCATAGTTTGCATTGCCATGGAACACTGCAGAATGCACTGCATGGTGCAAAAAGTCATCCTTGTGGAGGAAGGAAAACACTTGATAATGGCCTATCTGCAACATTTGGTTAACCTTTCTGCTCTGAAGAATGAAATGTGGGAACATGATGCCCTAAATTAAAAATATATATATTTTTTGAAGGTTTTCTTTAAATTGAAGTTGCATTTTATTTCTAGCTTTATGTGCTCACACCTCCATTTTGAAAATCCCTTGGCCATTGCTGTTGAAAATCCAGCTAATAAATAAGAAGTATAGCAAAAATAACAAAGAATTTAACTTACAAATCATAGTGCTTTTGGCTTTAACCTTCAAGAAAAAATTTATGCACCACAAGAAGACATTTACTTTGTTATTGACTCTTCTGTATTTTCAAATCATGGTTCAAACCTTTTAAAAGCCCTTGGAAAGATAAACCCAAGAATAAATCAAGTTTTAAGGAAAAAAAGTATGAGGGAGTCCATGAATTTGACTGAAGTTACTTTGTTTGCTTTGAGATTATGTTCTGCCTGTGAAGAATAGAGGAATGGTTGTGGCTCTGACAAGCTCATTTATTTATTAATTTCAAACATTATTTCCTACTTAACTTTTTTTCTTTTTCTTTACTGTTATGTATATCTATATGTGTTCCAAAATATTGAGAAACTTCTATGTCAATGTATGTACTAATTTCCCCTGAAAATTATACCAATTTCCACTGAAAAGAATTCACACGGTTTGTCCAATTTCCCTGATAGATTATTCACTATCAGTGGATAGTCTATTAGGCTGTGTCCAATTCCTTTTTCTCTCTTCAGATAAAACAGTTTTAGGATTCAATGTAAGATTCTGAACACAGATTTGGACAATAAACATTGCACTAATGTGTTGTTTACAGTTTGTACACAACATAATACACATTTTTTTGTCAGCTTAGCAGATGGAGGTGAAAAACAACTGTATGCAGTTGTTATCACATACTTATCACATATTTTTTCTTATTTTCTGCACATATCTGAAGTATTTTCAAATACAGTTGAAATTATGTACAAACTATATAGTAGTGTGTTACCATATAAAAATATTTACTGTATAAACAGAGTCACCGGGACTGATAGGGTGAGGGTGAGATTTTTAGATGTGATACCACTTCAGTTCAGACTTTAGACCCTTGCTGTTCATAGGTTCACAAGGTGAAAAGTTTCATGAACTTACAGCATCGTCAAGTTCAATACATTTAAACAACTCTCCTCTTAGATGCTCCTAGAAACCAAGGTATTCAAAATGAAGTACCTTTTAGTCAGCAATCATTTGTCAAATATGAGCTCTAGCTCTCTGAACATTAAGTTATAAGTAATGTAAGTTATTGTCAACTTCATGACCCTTTTATACCGTTATCATCAGTTTTAATCACTATCCAGAATCCTCACATCTGACCTGTTCCTTCCCAAATCCTCCTCTTCATTTTTTGTCCCTCCAAACTTTGTCGTAAACCTGAAACAAAATTGTGTTCAGTTTACAGTAAGATCTATTTCCTAATGGTAGCATTAATCCACTTTCATCATATAAAATATTCTTAATGTTCTGATCCTTTAGAAGTTCTGAATTCTAAATTCTAATTCTAAAATAGATAACTTATAAGCAGAAGGCCAGGACATTAGTCCAGGTCTACCTTTCATCTCCCATTCTTACATGGAAAAGCAAATAGCTCTTGCCTTTCTTTTTACCTGCATCAGTTACTGGTCAACAGATTAGCTCCTGGAGCCCAGGGGCATCTGAGCACACTGAATTGGAACTGGATTGATAGTCAGCCAACTTGGAGAGGTGGGAACCACAAATGCTTTAAAGCCTTCACTTCCTCTTCCATTTTCCAGTCATTTGCCAAGGGCAGCTCATTTAGTCTGGAGAATCTAGCCACAGGAATCTGAAATCTATTTAAAGATGTACATTCATGAGAGGATAGTGAGCCTAATTTGATCTTAAGCACAATTTTAAATTTTATTTTACCAGGGTCCAAAACCACAGTTTTAGACTCCATGTACTTAAAGTGCTCAAGTGCCCTCAGTTTTAGTTCTAGCAAAACAGTTGAAA
>JANIJG010018872.1:0-25553 GCA_024611175.1 Megaceryle torquata
TCCCTGCGAGAAGCAGAGACGCCAATCTGCCGGTAACTTCAGACCGGGCAGGGACTGAGCGGCCTGAGCCAAAAGGTGAATCCACTGAACAGAATCAGTTCTGTTCTAGCTAAACCAGGACACCATCTCTTCCTCTCGTGCTTCCCATGGGGCACGAAGGGTGGCTTTGGCTGCCCCTAGCTGGTGGCCAAGCCGCCCACAGCGAAGGTGGTTCCTGTGGCTGCTGCACTGAGGTCCAGCAGCTGCTCCAGGCGTGACAAAATCAGCCGCTGCCCATCAACCCGTCAAGGCTGGGTCTGTGCAGCCCCCCGGGGAGGGTTGAAAGGCCCCTCTGTCACGGCTCGGCTGCTCCGCTCACTGCGGTTCCAGGTGTTCGCGTGCGGAGCCGCCTCTTTCCAAATAGAAATGGAAATTCCACTCGCTGTCAAAAGCTGCATTTTCTCGGGCTGCTGGGAGCAGCTCCTGTGTGGCTGAAACATCCTCACGTGTTGTGCCACAGCAAAGGGGGGGCTCTGCACCCCGTGGCCTCACTTTTCTGTGCGGTATTGGCACCAAGGAGCAAGTTACCATAGAATCATTAAGGTTGGAAATGACCTTCAAGATCATCAAGTCCAACTGTCTACTAAACATTAGCAGGACCACTCAACCATGTCCTGAAGTGCCACATCTGGATGGTTTTTAAACACCCCCAGGGATGGTGACTCCACCTCCTCCCTGGGCAGCCTGTTCCAAGGCCTCGCCACTCTCTCAGGAAAGACATTTTTCCTGATATCCAACCTAAACCTCCCCCGGAGCAACTCAAGCCCATTTTGTTTTGTCCTGTCAGTAGTCACATGGGAGAAGAGACCAACACCCACCTCACTACACCCTCCCTTCAGGGAGCTGTAGAGAGCAATAAGGTCTCCCCTCAGTCTCCTCCAGACTAAAGAGCCCCACCTCCCTCAGCTGCTTCTCATAAGACATTTTCTCCAGACCCCTCACCAGCTCCATTGCCCTTTTCTGGACTCACTCCAGTACCTTGATGTCTTTTTTTATCCCGTGGAACCAAAACTGGCCCCAGTGCTCAAGCTGCAGCCTCCCAGTGCCCAGTACAGAGCCACCATCACTTCTCTGCTCCTGCTGGATGCTATTTCTGACACAAGCCAGGATGCCCTTGGCCTTCTTGGCCACCTGGGCGCACACTGGCTCGTGTTCAGCTGGGTGTCCACCAGCATCCCCAGGTCCTTTTCTGCTGAGCTTCTTTCCTTCTTTCTTTCTCCTTCCCCTCCCCAAGTCGGGAGCGTTGCCTGGGGCTGCTGTGACCAAGTGCAGTAGCTGGCACGTGGCCTTGTTGAACCTCATCCCCTTGACTTCAGCCCATCGATCCGGCCTGGCCAGACCCCTCTGCCCTTGAGCAGATCGATACTCCCGCTCAGTTTGTTGTTGGCTGCAAACTTGCCGAGGGTGGTTTGATCCCCTCGTCCAGTTCATTGATCTTAAACAAGAGTGGCCCCAGAACTGAGCCCTGGGGAACACTGCTGGCCAAAGTTAATCCTGAGAGTGGGTCAATTCCTGCACCACCTGCAGATAAGCAGGTTATGGGAAGGAGAAACTTGGTTTTCAGAGCATGGCCTGTACAGGTCCAGGAGCAGCAGTGCTGCATGGAGCTGTGTGTGATGTCCTGGGGGTCAGGCACAGAGAGGGACAGGGACGTGGCTTCTCTACCTCTGGGATGTCTAAGCTCTTCGAGGACTTCTGGGGCACAAGGTGATGATAAACCTTCCTGGTGAGAGGGTGTGTGCTGAGCTTCCCACGTTGGGACCCATGGCTGGGGATGTGGGGTGAGTCTGAGCCCCCAGCCTGTGTCAGGCTGAAGGAGCAGGTTTATTTTTAAGCGGCTGTTTTCCTGGGCACGTTTTACAAGCACCGCTTCTCAAGTTATTAAAAGCAGCTGAAGGAATTAGATCCCAGTCACCATTACTTGGGTGCTTCCTTTCCCATGGGCATCTTAAAAGCTTCAGCTCTGCTCTGGATGTCCCTCAGCACCCTTATCCTTTGGGCTGGTTCTCACTGCTGAGCCACATCTGGCCAGCTGTGCCCTCCAGGGATGCTCTGGGTTTACTTTCTAAATTCCTGTGTTTCTTCTTTTTCTTTTAACAGATTACAACAGCAGCGACCTAAAAACAGCGTGCAGAAAGCATGAGCTTTACGTTAGCTTCCAAGACTTGGGCTGGCAGGTGTGTGATGTTTCTCCCGGGTAAACGAGACGTTTTGTTATGAAATGTTATCTAAACAGTGTCACAGGAATTCCACTCGAGGCTGCCATGATGCTTTAAAATGTCCCTTGTGCCTCCTCACTAAAACCAGTCGCAGGGAAGGGCAAATAAATATTGATAGTTGTGACATTTGACAAGATCCAGAGGAAGCTGATGCTTTATGAGATTCAAGTGTAACGGTCATTCCCTGTCATTGGTGGGAGTCATGGTATGGGCAGGGGCTCAGAACTTTAATGATAAGTAAAAAAAAAAAAATCTGATGTTAAGCAGTGATTTTAACCAAATCAAGTGTTTTCTAGCGAGCAGCCCAATTTTAATCCTCCACCCCTGCCCCACAGTTAGCCCTGGCTGTGGTAGGTGGACTGAAGACTGGGGTTAGTTACAATACTGTAAGGCCAGTTGTTCAGAGTAAGTTATTTAAGGCCCAGGCTGTAGTGACATCAAACACCACGGGTCAAAGAATGCCCTCTGGACATTTTTATTATTTTTCTTTAAGTTTTTTATTTTGTTTTTCTTTCATTCACCACTTTTGTGAGGGAGGGCCATTTCCGTCAGCTCATGTTTTAACCAGATTCCCATTCAGGATGCCAGGGCTGCCCTCCCTGCTTCTGCAATATTCTACCCATGCAAGTCCTCTCCCAGCTAATGGGACAGAAGCATTTTTTTGGTGGCTTATGTCACCTCCAGCCCACTAGCCACAACGGGGACTCCCTGCTGACTCCATTAGTGGCTTTTCCTTTTATTTGTGCACAGTCTTTCCACCTCCCTCGGCTCACTCGCTCTGCTTCCAGGCAAGGAGTGTATTCCAGCTGTGAAGTTCACGGTCTCAAAGGCACTGCCTTCACCTTTCCACTTGTAGGCTTGAGCAGAAAGGTTAAGATGCTGCTGAAGGAAAGGCCACAGCCCAGCAAGGGAACCCAGCAAGATTTTTAGGACTGAAACTCTTCGATTCTGTGGCAGTTAAGCTGTGCGTAGACATGCACCATTCTTTGGTTATCAAAATTGGTGTGTCCATTAAGTCATAGCTCAGAGTAAAAAAAAAAAAAAGAAAAAAACCCACGCACACCAAAACCAACAAACCTCAAACCCTAACAGCTTCACTGAAAACACATTGTCACCCTCAAGAAAAAAAAAAGTTAGTGGAAAATTTTCATCTGCTCTTAATCGCGTGCAGTTGTCTGTGTGAATTGGCAACTCCTTAATTTGCCTCACGTTCCGTTTGCTTCCTAAAAAGGACTGGATAATCGCGCCGAAGGGCTACGCAGCCAACTACTGCGACGGGGAGTGCTCGTTCCCACTCAACGCCCACATGAACGCCACCAACCACGCCATCGTGCAGACGCTGGTAAGCCTCCAGAGAGCGTGCCGCCGAAGCCCTGGGTGAGTTTGCAAACGAGTGGCCACTGTCTCAGTTGTGCTTTCTTTTGGGCAACAGGTTCATCTTATGAATCCCGATTACGTCCCCAAACCCTGCTGCGCGCCTACCAAACTAAACGCCATCTCTGTGCTTTATTTTGATGATAATTCTAATGTCATCTTGAAGAAATACAGGAATATGGTAGTAAGAGCTTGTGGCTGTCACTGACGAAGTCTTCACGCACAGACTCTGTGATTCTACCATGAATGCCTTCCATGCTTTCATGAACTACCTGACCTTGGAGGAAAAAATAAAACCAAACAAAAATGGATGAACCACCTTTTAGAAGACCACGTACGTGCCTTGTGGGAGGAGGGGGGTGTGAGGACAACGCTCTGGGGCCTGAGCAAAGCCCTGGACTTCTTCCAGAGTGACTCTGCACCGCAGTGGCCGCTCAGCTCTGCGCAGAGCAGCAAAGTGCCCACACGTGCTTTACTGGGCTGGGCTGGTCTTCATCTCACCGAGCAGCTCGGCCGGGGCAGTTGCTTGGATAGGTGCTGAGGTTTTACCAGCTGGGCACCCAACTCCTGAAACAAGTGAGGTGTTTTTGGAGGGGGAAGACAAGGGGAGAGACAAGGAAGCTAAGGAAAGTGGGGTTAGAGCTTCAGAAATACAAAATAGTAAATATTCCTACGGTTAGGAACTGCCTTTTGTCTAGGAGCAGCTGCTACACCTAGAGTGTCAGTCTCCTGCAGTCTGTCAGGACAGTCAGCATCTGAAACAGTGCCAAAGCAAAGGGTTCAGGCCTCTCAGTCTCCAAGCACCACTTAAAATCTGTTCCTGCAAGAAGCTGTGTTTGAAACACCAGCGTGAACTCAGGCCCTGGCTGCTCTTTCCAGTTCACTACTCGACTGAGCAATAGAACTTGAGACACTTGTTTTTATGTAGTTTCCTTCCACTCCCCACACAGAGCTGCCTCATCTACTACCACTTGCCCGGGAAGGAAGCGGAGACACTTCTACAGCTGTAACTCAGACGCAGAAGTTTCAGGGCCGTTCATTCTCTAAGCCAGACAATTTATTTAAAGGAAGATTGAATGTCAACAACACGTGCAAGTCTTTGGCCAACCTTTCCCCTTCAACTCACGCAACTAACAGACTGGGTCACGGTGTAACTGCCACGGGTTTGTCTAGCAGAAGCTAATAGCAAATTGTTCTGATCAATATTAAACTTGTATTAAATGAACTTACCTCTAATTCTTGCATTTAAAGTGCTTCTTGTAAATACAAGCTATAATTTATTGCACTTGTCACTGTATATTCATCGTGCTGTATCATTGATAGAAAGACTGCTTTTTAAAAAAGGTTTTATTTAGAAAAAAAAAAAATTTCTCAAGTGTAAACAATTGTACCACTTCGGTTTTATACAAGAAACTCATGAGATTGTGCTTCACTAGAAAGTTGTTAAAAAAGTGATAATAAATGCTTCCTGTAAGGCAGAAGTACATACACTGCTCTAATACATCTGCCAGTACAACACTCAGCTTCCACTGTGGCTTTTCTCACCCTGACACAGTTTTAGCTTGAAGAGAATCACAAGGTCTGGACAAGACAGTGAAGTGAAGTACCGGGAGAAATTCACTGATTTCAAAGTTCATTTCAGGAGGAATTTGCTGTTTTAAAAGCTCATCGCTGGTTTGCCTTTTTTTTTCTTTCTATTTTTTTTTTTTAATTATTTTTTTAATTAAAAAAAAAAAGGCAAAAACATAAAACCCAACCTACTCCGTACGATGGACAAAAAAATCAGCACCTTAATAGTTAGTCAAATGAGCCATCCTCATTCCACGGGTTTCTGCACACACACGACGGCAGGATCCAGTCCTTGCTCTGCCGGTCTCTGTCTGGTGACGGTCCCTGCAGTGGCCCTTCTTTGGCTTTCAGTTTGTGGAGCATCTTACGCACCGAAGAATTGATCCGTTAATTAATCCAAGGTACCACGGAGTGCGTGGTCCTGGTGTTCAAACTCACTAACACAGCTTGGAAAAAAGGTTAAGGCTTAAGAGTGGGGAATTATTTTACACTACTGTAGAAGAAAAAAAAGAGGAGTAAGGAAGAAAATGAGGAGAAAAAAAAAATTAACCATTGTACTACTCGTTCTCTAAGTACTCTGAGTAAGGAGCGGGTTTGGGTCCAGGCAGGGGTAGGAAACCTCATCAGCTCTGGGGTCTAACTGGTCATTTAGCGTTATCAGAGCAGTTACAACAGCGCCCGTTGGCTGTGGCTCGACGTGGAGTGCAGTTACACCTCTGGAGCAGGGCAGAAGTGGCCGATGGAACTCCACCTGACACACGGGCACAGCCGCAAGGCTCGGGCACGTGGTACAGTACCAGCGCTTTCACTGGGGCCACGCCTCCCACACCGAGAGGATGAACAGGAACCAACCGCCTCTGGTGGTCTGGTATCTTCCAAAGGGGGTGTGTGGGGGGTGTGGGGGTGTGTGGGGGTGTTTTCAACCTCTCGTGATTTTCCATTTCTTAAACAGCAGCTTTAAGACAAAGAGGTTTTGAGTACAACTGTCGAGGCAAAAATGACTCAGTGCAGCTGCAGCTTTTACCTTTCTAGTAACGGTGGGTAGTTTGGAAGGATTACTTTTGAACCAAATCTAACCTGAAGACAAAAATATTATACTGGTGGCTTTACACTGGTTGTTTTCTTAACGTATTTTTAGTCTCACAGGAAGCCGTTTACATTTCATTGTGGGAACACAGAAATGCAGTAATGCCACCAACGCTGACAATACTCAATTTGCACAGTAACTACTTGTTAGGTTTCCTTCAGACACGGGGCAGCAGCTCTTTGACACACCACACACACACACACACACACAGAGGGAAGATACCAATGTTTAGTACATTCAAAGTTCCTAAAAACAACCAAAATGCCCCGATCTCCCCCCACCCCTCCCCAAATACACTAGTTGAAAAGTAGCCGTGATTGAAATGCCCCAGCTACTGTACAAGGCCAGCCAGGGATGGAGCATCCAGACTTTTATTACAATTCATCCCTTGCCTGACGCAGGACAAAGCTATGCAGTGATTCAAGGTCTCGTGTTCCGTTGTGCTCACTGACTTTCTTGCCACCTCGGAAAAGCAGAAGTGTGGGATAACCACGTACCTTCAAAAAACACACACACACAAAAAGACAAACAACAAAAACCTTGTTACTAAAGTCCTGACTCCTTGGTAGCCCTCACTTGTAGTTACCTGACTCTGAATCAAAGCCACTAAATCCCTTCAAAACAGTAAGTTTTTTTTAATTAAAAAAAACTGCAGCCCCCACAGCAGGACTTCCACTGGCAGCCAGCAATTCCTGGCCATCTGTAAGCAAATGGGATGCTACATGTTCCTTGTGGCTCTTGGAGTGGCAGCTCCAGCTCTGGCTTTGTGCCTACCAGCACCAAAAGACTTTTTTTTAAAAAAAAACAAAACAAAACAAAACAAAAAACTAGGAACAGAACCTTGCATTGGCTGCCACAACAATGCTTGGGTGCTTTCACAGAGCAGGGGGCTTCTTAAATTAGGAACTTCATCAGCTTTAATCAATAATCAGAGAATCACAGACTGGTTTGGGTGGGAAGGGACCTTGAGAGGTCTTCTGGTGCAACCCCCCTGCAGGGAGCAGGGCCATCTGCAACCAGAGCAGGGTGCTCAGAGCCCCGGCCAACCTCCCTTGCAATGGTGCCAGGGATGGGGCAGCCACCACCTCTCTGGGCAGCCTGGGCCAGGCTCTCCCCACCCTCAGCACCAACAATTTCTCCTCCTCTCCAGTCTGAATCTCCCTCTTTGAGTTTAAACCATCACCCCTTGGCCTGTCCCAACAGGCCCTGCTCACAAGTCTGTCTTCATCTTTCTGACAGGCCCCCAAGTCCTGAAAGGCCCCCAGAAGGGCTCCCTAATGTAAATGACCGAGTCTGACAAGTCCAGGAAAGAAACAGTGTCACGGGTGCTTTTCTGAGCTCATGGCTACTGGGGACTATCAGCAGGCCCTGCGCTGCCACAGCCCCTGCCATCCGGGGAACAAACACTCCCAGTCACCCCAGACCCTTCCCACTTACAGAAAATCTGTTGCAGACGTTCCGCTCCACAGTGCAGTCAACTTCTGCTATTTTGACATCAGTCAAACCTGGAAATTGCTCTTTGGCAAGGTTCTCCCAAGTTGGAGCCAAGTTCTTACAGTGACCACACCTAGAAACAAGAGAGGGACACTTGTTTAGCGGCTCTGCCCTCCAGTTTGTCTCTACTGTCTTGCTGCAATCGCTGTCAGTTTAAGGAGCTGCCTTTCCTGTCCCCTAATGAGCTCCAGCTCCCTTGCACTATTATGTCAGTAAATGAGCTATGAAAACAAGTGATTTTGTTTAAATTAAGCTCTGAAGTAATTTCTGGCCTTTGTTAGTCTCATCTGGAATGGTATTCTGGATGTTGATGCATTGACATTTTATCCTACAGAGGAATATGAAGCCAAAAAGATGAGTACAGAGAATATTTAAATCATAGAAAGGATCACTTAGCAACAAATCTGTTTCAAGTAAGGCACAGAATGTCTGTAGGACAAATGAAGTTTTCAGGTAGCATATGCCAGTTCTGCTAAAGCTACAAAGCCTGAGTTTAATTTCAGTGAGGTTTAGTTTCAGTGAGGCTTAATTTCAATGAGGTTTTCATTTCCCTATTAATTTTTTTTCCAGTTCCTAATGGCTTCCTTGACCAATGTAGCATCACCCAGTGCTGGAAACTCAATTTTAATAGAGGCATTTATCAACACAGACTCTGCTTTAATGAAGTGCTCGAGTAGCCTAATGCATTCTTTGACTGAAGGTACTTTGGAGTTTAAGCACTACTACTGTACTTTCAGGCAGAGCCACAGTGGAATTGTTTGATAGTCGCTTAGCAGATGGAAAAAAAAAATATCAGGCTCTTTTGTGATTTGCATTAAATAAAGAAACTCATTCCTGTTAGATCATCAATAACACCCAAAAGCCTATTTGTGTTTTATTCCCTGATGTCCCTACGGCGAAGCGAGAACGTGGTTCACAGAGAACACACAATGAACCACTCGGGTCAAGAGAGAAAATGATCCTGTAAAAGGGCAGGAACTATAGTGAAGTATTAATTTTGTTTATATTTTGAACTTGGCTTAGCCGAGTTCAGAACTTGACCTTCTTACTGCCTTTGAGAATTCCCAAAGCCCTTCAGACTTTAAAGCTGCGCTGCTCGTGCTGTTCTAAGCCAGCTGCACCTTAACTGGGTTATTAAAGCAGCTCTGTAATTGCCTCGAGGCTGGAGCAGGGCATCTACAGAAACAATGACAGAGGTCTCTGCAAAAGTTTTCTTACTACAAGGCAGTGTATATTTAAACCACCTTGGTAATACACAGTGACAGTACAGAAGTGTTGCTGACTACGCACAAAAACTACTAAAAGAGGATGATTTTCTGCTTACAATGCAAACTAACAGTAGTATTTATCCAAAACGAACTGAAAGGCACAACCAGCGAGCAACATAATAATGTTTGCTGAGCCCTGTGTAAGTTAATCCACTCACAGCAAAGAAAAAAAGTCATTTATATGCAGAGCACCACAACCTCAGCCTCGTGAAGCTAAAACTGGGATACATCAGCTCTATAAATATAGGAAGTCTTTTTCCTCAACGTGGCTTTGGGAACAGTGCAGCTGGGGAGCACACACTGCTTTAAGAACTCGACTCTCTGCATCCTGAACCAACAGTTCACAGCCTGCCACCCAGTGCTGCTCGGAGCTGAGATCCAGCAGCACCCTGTTCGGAGCTCACGAGATGAGGCGATGGTTGAAGTGCTCCTCAGCACGCTGAACTGGGGGTTGCTTTGCCATGGTGACCTTTTACCACCCGAACAAAAGATCTTTTTGTATTCAATATACTGCAGTAGATGAAATCAGAGATGTGTTCTCTTTCAGGCAGTGAAATACTGGGCTGTGTTCAGAAGAGCGTGGCCGGCAGGTCGAGGGAGGTTCCCCTGGTTCTCCTGAGGTTCTTACCATGGAGCGTAGAATTTAATAAAGGTGATCCCCTGAGCAATGGTTGCATCAAAGTCTTTTTCAGAGAGAGAGAGCACTGTAGCCTGTTCAAAAAAAACCAAAAACAAAACAAAAACCAAACCAGTTTAAACTTTCCATATGTGAGTTTTTAGCTGACCTGAAAGGGAAATTCAAACTGGATACGCTGTTATTGTTGTTAATACAGATGTGAGTAGCAGCAGCACACCTCACTTCCCCTCAGCTACCTTCCTCCTGTAGAGCGGTGAAGAAAAATGTGTATTTCACACTGAATCTCATCTGTAACTGGAGAAACCAAACACCCCTGTTTTCAGGGGATTTGTCTGTATCCAAATTTTTTGTTAAGGAAAAAAAACCCAACCAAACCCCTTCATTTTAATACAGTTTCATGCAAGTGTTTCAAGGACCAGCCCTGAGAGGCGTTGGCTTAAGAGCACGTAATGGCCATCTGAGGGTTGAATGAGGTATTGAAGGCATAGCAGGGATGTCTCAACAGCTGCTCTCCCTCTGCTGTATCCCCGTCTTGCATATGTAGAAAAAACTGTGACCAGAAACACATATTTGCCTGTCAAGAGGCCATCACCACACTCGCATGGGCGCCAGGAAGAATTTTTCCTCCTGATAACATCAGGAGCACTGGGAGTGATGGGAGGAAAGCACGTTGCTTACAGACAGTCTCACAAGAGAGCGCAGCACCGTAACAAGTGAGACTCTGAAGGGTGGGAGGGATTAAAAATAAAACAATCTCATGCCTGTAAAAGCTTCAAATTCAAATGAAAGGAAAAGAGAAACAAGAGCACACCCGACAGAAGGACCAAGTCTATTTTAAACACAGTAAGTTTTATGAAGAGAAGCCAAAAAGAAATTAGAAATTATCCAGCATCTTTAAACATATCTGCAAGTACATGTTCTTCCGTGACACTGTTATTTCATTAAGCTGAATTGTTATTGGCTCTAAAGAATTACTTAGAAATTATATTTTCTAATGGTTAAATAATTAAAAACTATTAAATAAAGAAAAATTGAGCAGTAAAAACCTGTTCTTCTCTTCTGAATTTTAATGGATTGTTAAGATCTCCCAAACATGAGGTCAATTTAATAAAAAAATAAAATTTGAGGGGTATGAAAATTGCAAATCTATGTTGTCTATAATGTTTGGTCAGTCACTTTATGCAAGATGAATAATGCTGCTGGAAAAGTTAACTGGGAAAGGGAATACTCTCCTGTGAGAAGCTGCATATAAACTGTATTTATAATAATAATATTGATGCTTTTTAATAATGTAAGTTCATTCTACAGCACAAAGGAATGTAAATCACCATCCCTTATTTTCCAGGCAGAACTGTGTTTGCCACATTTCATGAAAAACCATCCCTGAAAACCATCCCTGATTTCTCAGCCTCACCCATTTGGCTACAAGAAAAATAAATAGCAAGTGAAACATCAAAGTGATTAAAAAAACCCCACAGCAAACCAAATAACACGAGGTATAACCAGCAAAGTATTTGGTACAGTTTACACCTAGAAATTGCCAGAAAGAGAGAAACACCAGGAAGACTCAAGACAAGCTGCTGAAACAGTCTGAACACTTAACGTGGCTGGAGAGCACAGGAGCACTCACCTCCGCACGGGGGGGTTCTGCTGATGGCTGCGGGGCCTCGGTGGCTTGATCTGCTGGTGGCTCTTTCCCAGAGCTCTGTAGTTGGGAATCCACATATTCCTTTAAGGAATCAAAATCCCTCTTTCCTTTGTACTGGTCACCCTACAATTAGCAAATAGTTTGTGTGAGTCTGTATGTGCAGTTAATTTAGCAAATCAATAATCAGCAAAAGAATCATTACCAGAAAAAGGAAGGAAAAAAGATTGCCAAGTGTTAAGCATATTCATAATAAATATGATTATCTAGTCCTTAAAACTCTCCATGGCATTCCACTTGCTCCACGTCTCCAGGATTTGCTACAGATTCTTCTGTAGTAAAGGGAACAATCTAAAATTTCCTTGAAATGTTTAGAAACGTAGAAGCAAATTTTAGGAACTTCTCCACTTTTATCTCTCACCTTAATCAGCTTTTTCAAGGTGCTATTTTTTTTGAACCTGAAGCTACTGCAAGGAACCCTAAAATACCCATCGCTGTTTGGTGGTGGGCTCTGTTACCATGACAGCTCTGTCCAGTGCTTTGGGCAGGGCTGAAAGACTTGACATGCACATCCATCGACTATGTGGCCACTCCTCTGGCCCACACACTTGTGATGCATCCTTGGAAAACCCAAACGCTCTGTAGGCTTCCAAGTTCACCTCAGGGTGAGGGACAAGAGCTGCTGGCTGTGGGACAGGCACTGCCAACGGTACCGCTCTCAAGAAAGCTCAGCCATGTTTTTGAACCTGCACATAAAGCCCTCAATCAGCCAGATCTTTGAGAAGCCACCATCTGCCCCAGATGCTTCCCCGTATCTCAGGTACTCTCACAACTCTAGGGAGTGAGAAATCAGAGCACCCTTGAGCAGTTTCTGGTGGCAAATCCACTGTTGGCCATCTCTAAATGGGCTTTCGTGTGACTGCCCTCAGTGCTCCCTGTGAAAATTTGTACTCATTTCTCTGTTCAGAAGACAGATTACTTCATTTTGGGTACGAATCCTTGAGTTTTGGTCTCATGAGGTGTGAGCTACAAGATTTCTCCCCTCATAGATGAGGAACACTCTTCAAGAAGCAACGTACAATCTGTACACTGAAAGGAAGAACAGACACCTCTTCAACTATTTCCTACATCTTGGGAACTCCCACAGATTTTCCTTCTTTTGTCATTGTTAATGTTACTTGTAACTACAGCCACTTACCCCGCACTGGGCCTAAATCACAAAGGAGTTAATCTAAGATGATGTAAGAAGCCTGTACCTGCTTGTTTGTACCCATGTCAGCAGGGCAGGGGCAGCGCCCATTCCTTCCTCCCAGGGCTTTGCTGCTGCACCTACCCAAGAGGGATGGTGTGATGCCTGACTTTGGTTATGACGCCAGACTTCAGTTATGACAAAGGGGATGATGGGATTATGGACAACAAGGCTGGGTGGCTGAAGCAGTTCTCTTCCTTCTCCCCCCTTTAATGTAGAGTATGATAACAGGCAGAGAGATTTCCAGGAATTTCTAGGTCAGATTATTGGAAAGTTTTTGGGGTTGTTTTGGGGTTTTTTTTTAATATATTGTATCATCCCAGGAAGGAACATAAAATTGTGGTGGCAGTGTGTCACCAGAGAGGAGGAAAGGGAGGAAAAGCCAGTTTGATGTCAGCAGAAATAAATTGTTCAAACAGCTTTACCAAATACAACAGCAGTGATCTTTTTTTTTTCCACCAATCCTTCTGAGTCAAATAACTGAGAGCCACTCAAACTACAATAATTATAAAAAGTCAAAAAAACCCCACCCAAAACTCATTGATGTGGCCTGTTGAGAGAAATGGTGCTTAGATCAAAGTTCACATACGCTGGCCATACACATACTGCCATAAAACTGCCACAAGCAATAGCTACTAAACTGGACTGAGGAGCAAAACTTACATCTCTGATACTGTAGATGTTCAAAAAAGAAGGCAAGATGAATGGGGCAGAAACCCCAAAGCTCCTCAAACTTAGGGGGTAAAAGCTGAAAGTGGAGTCCTGAGTTCTCTGCTTGCTGACCTACTTTTAGTACTCACTTAATACATTGAATTTATCTTGAAAGTGTGAAACATATGATAAGTAACACTACTCTCTAACATATATTTATTTGTTGCTGTACATGTACCTGGTATTTATATTTATTTTCCTTCCCCATGACATCAGAATATTGTCTGCTACAAGGAAAAATGTCAACTGGGCCCACAGGGCTCTCACTCGTGTGTCAAATGAAGTGTTCAGATTTATAAGAAGGAAAATATGCATCACTTAGCAGATAGGCACCACTTAAGAGACGAGAACCTCCCAATACACATCAGGATTAATGACATAATTTTTTATTACTTCTATTTCATGGATGGTTGTGTGTTCCACAGGAGGCAAGGTATTAAGATAAAGAAAACCCAGAGTTCTCTGACACAGCAGTGTTGTGGGAGATAGTGCTTACAGATTTCTGAACATTATACCAGTTATTTGCAGAGAACAAAGAGCAAAAACCTCTACCTTTCATCTGCGGATGAAGAATCACAGAATCATAGCAATGTCTGGGCTGGAAGGGACCTCTAGAGGTCATCTGGTCCAACCCCCCTGCTGAGAGCAGGGACAGCCTCAACTAGAGCAGGGTGCTCAGAGCTCTGTCAAGCCCCACCTTGAATGTCTCCAGGGATGGGGCTTCAACCACCTCCCCGGGGAACCTGTTCCAGTGCTCCACCACTCTCCTGGTAAAGAACTTCTTCCTTACATCCAATCTAAATCCACTCCTTTCTAATTTAAAACCACTGCCCTGATCACCTCTTCCAGTACCTGACTGAATCCCCAACATCTCTTCCCTCACAAGCAGACTTTTGTATATGCCTATTTGATCTTTTTTTTTTTTTTTTTTACTTTATACAAGTATTACTAAAAAAAAACCCCAGTCTGATCTCTCGCTGAGCTTGCAGACTCACCTTTTCACCATTCCTAAACCAGAGGAGTGTGGGATAGCCACGAACTTGGGTTTCAGAGCAGACTTCAGAATGCTGGGTGCAGTCAACCTGCAGTTGGGGGTGAAAAAATAAATAAATAGACCTTTCAGTGCATAAAATAAACACACGAGAAGTATCATAGCCACCTTTAAGTTTAAAATCTCAGAAAAATAGAGGAATAAGCAATACATGGCTTGGCAGAACTCAGTACCAAGTGCTGTCTTGAGAATGATGACGGCTGCCTTCCAAACAGCGGCTTGGTTGTAGAACTGGGAGGCACTCTGTGTCTTTGATTTTTTTTGGGGGGGAAGGAGGTACAGACAGAAGGAAGTAGGAACAGTTACGAAGGACAATGAAGACACAATTAAATATTCCAATGTAAAAATACTTGGTATTCTCAGTAAATAAAGCACTGTGTGGAAAATTAAGAGAGAAAAGGCTAATGGGAGCGAGCTTTAGAGTCAAGATATATTGGCTCATCTGTTTTGTAAAAGACTAAAGATTTCAGAAGCCCTGTCAACAGCTAGGAAGTTAACTTTCCTCCAAGGGAAGTTCCAAGGGCTTAGCAACACTCAGTTTTAACAGGTCATAAAGCAAGCTGTAAAGTTACCAGTTTATCATCTCTACTGAAGCAGAAAAAAAAAAAAAGAGAGGTATCTTAAGCACTGGAGCCTTGGCTTGACACAATATGGGGAGCTTGAATTTTACATCAGAAATGCTTTCAGATCATTGAAGGTGAGTTCTAAAGATCACTGCTGTTAAGATGCTATTCCCCCAGCTTACACAAAGGTCATGGTCCAACCTTCTTAAAACCAGTTGTGGTTCCAGTTTACTTGCAGACCTATAATCTTAGCTGAGATATGTTTCAAACAGGTTCACAAGAGAGAGTTCCACAAAATTGACCAGGCATCGAGGCAAATCTTCATGGCTTTATTAAATAGCAACTATCACTAATAGTAACACTAAGCAAACACAAGAAACAAACTAATAAAACAGAAATTTGGGAAGTTTTTTGTTCATTTTCCTCTTGGTATCACAGGATGGTAACTTCGAGAAGATAATTCAGCTAAACAAAGTTTTTACCAGACAGCAAACAAGGTTCTCACAAAGTACATCAGCAGATGCAACACTTGGTACAGACAGCACCAAAGGAACAACAGCCTCCTGTATTTTAGTATATGGATTAATGGTTGGACTCAATGATCTTAAAGGTCTCATCCAACCAAAATGACTCTATGATTCTCAGAGGGAATCTACGTTTATATCCACCAGGTCTCAAAATTATATATATATGTACATGTCTAAAGTCCAACTCTGCTGACCTGCTCTGTACATCCACAGCATACCTGAACTAGCAGATTTTCCAAAGCATTAAAAATAAAAATAACTTAAAAAATAAATAAAAAAAAGAAGTCAAGGTCATCCCCCCCTGGTAACAGCTGAAAGCGCTCTGAGAGCAGAGCCAGGGGAGATAGCTGGGTTGTGTCCCTCCACAGGACCCACACCACTGCCAACTGTCCCGTGGATCAGTGGAACCCCTCAGAAAGCTTAAGGAAACAGCAGATGAGCCCCGGTCAGTTTTTCCACTGTTGGAAAACACAGAGGGATTCCCATCATGGACTTAGGTATGGGTCAGCAAATCAAGCCAGTAAGTGCAATTGCCAGACCACCTCCGTACCTCCGCACAGAAGTCACTCCACGTACAAGTAACAAGCTCCCATGGTAAATACACCACAGAACCCGGTTATCAACCCTAAGGGAAATAGTAAAGCAGGACAAGAGGTCAGTTGTTAAGGTGAAAGACCCCCTAAAAACTTTAGAAAGTTCTGTGAGGGTAAAGAGGATTAAAAAAAAAAAACCAGAACAACCCAAACAGCCAAGAAATAATTCATCACAAAGAGCCCTGTAGGTCTAAAGCTTGCTAAGGAATCCTACAAAGAGCAGATTAGAAACTTTCCCACTTAAATACTGAAGAAGTCTATCAAGTTCTGACAAAGGGGAAGCATAATAAATAACAAATCTCAAAATGTAATTTCCTGCATCTGAAATATTACAACTCTCTGTAACACAGGGAGCCAGATATGCTCCCAACAAGCCCTTGCTGAAAATGAGCAAGTCTGCGGATGCGTGAGAAAAAAAAACATATAACCATCCCAAAACTAAAATAGAAACTGTGACTATAAAAGGATTTGAGAGCTGACAAACCAAACAATTGTTATTTGCAAATCACAGCACAGAAAGCCTGACGCTTGGCTGAAACATCCCTTCACACAACACATGCTGCCAGGCTAAGAGCACTTCACCCACCTTGCCAATCTTGACAGCTCCTGAATGCTCAAAGGCTTGAGCCAGTTGTTCCCAGGTTGGGGCCAAAGCCTTGCAATGACCACACCAAGGGGCGAAGAATTTGATGAAGTGATTACCTTTTATGTCAAAGGAGAAAAAAAAAAAAAAATTAACTCATTTGGAATAAATCTGGCTGCAATTAAAGACTAGGTACTGATCTCAGACTGCAAATTTATCACGGTATTTCCTGAGTTGGAGATAGGAAATGCTGTGATTCAAAGAACAGGACAGAATACTTCAGCAATTAGGTTTTCAGTGCTGTGTGCAGGCCCAACAGCACTGCTAATTTCCCTGAAAACCCAACCTCAAGCCAACAAAAGTGACATTAAACCTGGTATTTTTAACCTAACCATTTGCTACAATCTTTCTACCACGTCAATCGCTTGCCCCAGTAGAAAGAATCGCTAACGTATTTATAGCAGCATAAATGAAAGGATTAAACTTCAACTTAAACCACCACTGCATGAACTACCTACATCATTTTGTTCAGCTTTCCATTCTCCTTTTTCTGCACTTTGTGTTTGCCTATCAACTCTTCAGAAATCGTTGCCTTTAGATTTTTGTGGTGTTTTACAGAGAGCAGAGTCTCTGTACTATCTCCTGTTAGTTAAAAGTATAATCTTTATTGCAGAGTACCAGAATATGTCACTTCCTTCAATTAATATTACTATTCATTTGAGATGCTGCACATCGTTGCACACAACAAGGCAAGGTTCTATTAACATGAAATAAAAAATGAACTTCATTAAAACAAGGAAAAAGAAAATACAAATCAAATTAATTGATGAAATGCCAGCAACAGAAGAAAAGCTCTTTAACAGTTACTGATAGCCCTTTGAAAACTGCTTTAGGGCTGATACCATCTGATAAGACCATGAGAATGTCCTCTCCATGAATAATAAAGATATTACAATAAAAACACGGAAACATTTACACATACACTAAACTATCTTCTCAGACAGTAAAGTTGTTTTGTGCTTAGCACCTCCC
Source organism: Megaceryle torquata (assembly GCA_024611175.1). Classification (NCBI taxonomy): domain Eukaryota; kingdom Metazoa; phylum Chordata; class Aves; order Coraciiformes; family Cerylidae; genus Megaceryle; species Megaceryle torquata. Next base: position 17,642 of record JANIJG010018872.1, read on the forward strand.
TGATGGCTTAGAGAAGAATCCATAAAGAATTCTGATGCAATTCCATGTTAAGCCACACAGGCAGGGGAATTTTAAGTGAGCTGCATAAAATCCTCTTTTACACTTGAAAATTTTTCTAACCAGTTCATGGTAATTTAAGAAGCTCCAGTATCTACCTCACTGGTGGCATCACATGGGCACAGACAGTTCATTTAGTCTGGTCTGGGGGTATTTTTGGAGGAAAACAGATCAAGAGGGTAGGATAATCCACTGTTATGGCAGCCTGAAGTTTCTATTGCAAGATTTTGCTCAATCCCAAAAAAACCCACCATGTGGGGGGTGGAATTTCCCATACTAAGTATCACTCCTGGCATTAATTTTTGAAGTATCACTCCTGGCATTAATTTTCAAGTTTCCAGACAAAATATTTTTTTTTAAATGGCCAAACAGATTAAGTGTTTTGCCTACATTAAACTCTGGAGGAAGAAAGCTAAACAGTATCAAGTAAGAGATCAAGTAAGATTATAGTTAGCCAGACCAGTAGCCTGGAATAAGAAGCCAGGATCTAGGGAAGGAGGAAACAGGACTTGTAAAAACATTGAGTGGCAAGGCTGTGACTGAGCAAGAAACTCAGGGAAAGAGACAGTTTAGTCGTGCAAGCCCCACTGTCTTCTTCCATGGGATTAGGAACTTTAATTTTACTGCCCTCTAAGTGGAGCACTGTTCTTAAACCTTCTCATGGTGTGCAATCTGTATTTAAACTACTGCATTTTAACACAGTCTGTAGTCTCAGCCTCTTTCACTGGGTCTTACTAGAAAATAAAAGTAGGAAGGAGGTACCTTGAAAACTAATACTTCTGTTGCAGGCCTCCCACTAGTGATGTCTCTGCAAGCCAATTATCACTTGCTCATGAAAAAAAAAAAAACAGTTACCTTCTGCTATGTGCATCTTGAAATTTTCTGCTGAGAGTTCATACATTCCCTGCTTAGGTTCAGGAGCTTTTGGTGGTTCCACATCAGAATCTGGATCCTATTCATGAGAAAAATTAACTGTTATTTGCCTTGTACAGTAAATACACAGTATTTGATTCCTGCATCACACCATCCTGGAGCAGTGTTGTAAACCCTGCACTCTGGAATTTTAAATGCCTTTATTCAGTTATAGAATGTTTCCTAACAAACAACTACTTGAAAGCAAACTGTGAAAAAGTCCAGCACAAATTATACTGTATTCTAGCTAAATCATTTTTCTTACTTGAGAAGCATTATGGCCTGTGGGTGTCAACTGATACTGAGAATTGTATCTTAAAATGTCAAGATGCTAAACATCAAAACCTGCATTATATATTGTAATTTTAAAAACAGGAAACAAAGGGCAGGTCACAGGATGATAGCTCTCATTACTTCTCACTTATGTGGAAGCTGTTCTTTATTGTCACTGCCACCTGATTTGTGCTCTCAGGAGATTTCCTCCTGGAAAACAAAACCTAACCTATAGGAATGATAGACAAGCAAGTCTGCAGAAGGGAATATTTCCTTCTCTTATTTATTTTTCACTTACAGATGGTTCCTTATTTAGTTTCTCCAGCATCCAGTTTTCCAGTGCCTGGAAGTCCCTAGGGCCTTGGTATTTCAGAGGTTCTTGTCCTGGTTTAAGCAGCTTTAGGCTAAAGGATTAAAAAGTAGAAAGAGTGAGGCAAAAAATTTTCACAGAGAAAACCTTCTTAGAAAGCCAACACACTTTGTTAATTCACAGCAATGCAGCTCTTGACTCGTAACATCAGCATCAGGCATCTCCCTCAACTTAAAGGGTCATGGATGAACTTCAGACACTCTTTCATTCCCATGTAAGCTTTTAAAGGAGATTTTTAAAATGGCAAAAAGAAATACCATGTTAAAATATCAACATAGCCCAGTATTACTTTGATCAATAAATAAGCGCAAATAAAACATTGCAGCGTTCAGCTCTAAGGTTGATCCCTCATCATGTCCAGGAATCCTTGTCAAAAAGGACCAGTTTTGTTTTGTTCACCCCTCTCCATCACCAAAGGAAAGAAGTATCCAATGCTTATTGTCTCAGGAGTTTCTTTCTCACATTTTGTTCCCTGACTGCTCTTGGAATGTAGGATTTTTTCACATGGCATTAAACTGATTTAAAAACATGCTGAAACAAGTCACCAGGACAAGGAGATAAGGGACTGCTTGCAGGGATTCAACACTTCACAATTAAAACATTTAACAACTGCCATCAATACTTTTTCCATAATCTACCCAAATCTTCTACTATTAAACATTTAAATGAAAATTGGAAATGTATTTGGTAAATGAGCAATACTGACTTCTGACCTAGTTTGGTTTTTTTAAAGCAAATCATAGTTTCAATTACTCCTGTCACCCAGCCCTCAGTTCCCCTCACCAAGCTGTCATTTTGCTTTGCTTTTTCTTTCTTGAAGTGTTTTTCTCGCTCTTCCTGTTCTGCATTTGGGGAAAAAATGAGCATATGAAAGTGTTGAAAAAACACATAATGCAAATACATTCAAAAGAGATAAGAGCTCCTGCTGATTTCTTCTATTTAAGGTGTTCCTGAATGTTCCTTGTGATGATAGAAAAGTAAAATTTTTTCAGATGAAAACAAAGCATTGACTTTGTAATAAGAAAATAAAAAAAAAAAAGAAGAATCAAGAGAACATTTACACTGCAGCTCGTGGCAATACTTTTGAAGAGTAACAAGAAAAAAAGAAGGAAGATAAGCTTAAAGTGCCAGGTGCACCTTTTTGCTCTAGTTCAGTTAAGCAAGTATTTTGCAGCACCAAATAATCCTGAGACAACCACATTAAGGAGCACAGGGACCAGCTCAGCCCCTTTTATTCTCAGGGGGGTGGAAGGAGGATGCAGCCTTTGCTTTGACAGGTGTTTGGAAAGGCAGAGTAGGGACCAGCACATCCTGGACTTGTGACAATCCCTCTCTGCCCAAAAGAGCTGTGAAATTCCCCTTGCTGGAGGTTTTTAGAAACAGGCTGGTTAGAAACACGCTCAGACAGGAAGAGAATTGATATCATGAATTCCCCTTCAGGTCGCTATATTTCTATTTTACGAGGAACAGCACCAAGACATAATCTGTTCAAATAGGCAACGATGACCAAAACCAACTCTTGCTTTTGGAGATATTAAAATAGAGTTGTCATATTCATTGTTTCTTGGTATTTCTAGTGGAACTGAGCCACAAACTATGGGCAATTTCTATTTCAACAAGGACTTTGCTATTTATAACTCTGAACTTCTACTCAGTCGCACTCAGCTGAGTCCAAGTGGGTGCTGCCAGGAGCATACGTCAAGTTTGGGCTGTTGCTGGGGGCAGCAGCAACACCAAAGTGAGCGAAGGGAAGGGACCTGAAATACAGCCTGTGGAAGGGCTACTGATGATGACATTCTCCACTTAACCTCCACGAAGGTGAGTAATTGGTAAAGCAGTTGAAATGACCCATTTTTTGCAAGAAGCTTTAATGAAGGCACAAGAGAAAAAAAAAAAATAGTATCACGTGTACAAGAGATGCCTCACATGATAGCTGGCAACGTGGTAAAAAGGCTTAAAATGAGCAAAAGGTCCAAAGGGCTACAAAGAAACCCACCAAAAAAATACAGCTTCAACAAATTGCCAGAGGACCATGGGAAACTGGAAAAGAAACAGGAGCAGACATCCTTTCATACTTACGTCGGGTATCCTCGGACACCAAACTCGGAGCACAGTGGAGTATCTGTAGTGCAATCCACTTTAACAACATAGACCTGCGGGTTCTCCATGATGTTGTATTTATCCCCCAGGTCGTTCCAGGTTGGCTGGAGACGCTGACAGTGTCCACACCTGTGACAGGAGGAACAAGACATTGGCTTAACAGTTGATGATGTTTAGAGGGGAAGGAACCCGTGGAAAAGTCATGTACAGAATGGGCAGAGATTCTGATCAATTAAGTTGGAAATCTTCCATCCTCCAGCACTGTTAAATGAAGCAACGGTGAGTTTAAGAATTTTTGGATGCTGCAAACGCATCAAAAATCATCAAGAGAGGAGAACTTCTTGCTGCTTTTACATTACAAAACCTACTGAACTTAGTGAAAAGCATTCTCACTCTTGGAGCTTTCTAGAAAAGTCCTGTGAGGCCACCTAGCTTTCTTTCCACCCCAACATTTCAAAATACTGCATAACTGAGCACTGGGGAAGAAGGTAATGGTTTCCAGGCTCTCTGTATGGCCACTTGTGCACATCCCAGGGATTGTAACTCGCACGCCATGAAACACATCAGGACTCACTTCCCAAGCAGGTGTCTCCAAATCCTCCCATAGCGTGCCTTGCCCCAGCACCACACCATCAACTAAACCTGCAGGGACACAGAAAACTGGCCCCATAGAACAGCAGCAACTTGGAAGTAGAAAACTGGTTGTTATTCTTCTCACCACCCTCCCAGTCTTTCAAGTCATCATAGCAAATTCCTGTACCTGCGATGAAGAAGGGTAAGGAGTGGATCTGCATTTCTCTTTAACAGCTGCTTTTGCCAGCCCTCCAAGACATCAAAAAACATGTAACTGGATAAACAGAAAAACATTCTCAACCTGACAGTGCAAAAGCTGTTCCTGCCCTTTCCAAGTTACAGTCAAAACACCATTAGGACTTTGGGAGACAGTTGCTTCCATTTAAACCGGTTTCACTTTTGAGTCCTCTTGTAGAAAAGCTGCACAGATTCACATCTTGCTGGGGATCCCGAGATCATTAAGGCAAAAAAGAATAACCTTGAAATTTACATGAACATCAGGAACACCTCTGACCTTAATAAGGTCAGGCGGTGGGTCACACACACTCCCATGATATGGGGGAACACGGCCTCCCATATGATCTTCACCTGAACCATCACAGTGAAGGGATACAATGGGTTATTACTAAAATATTCCCTAATATTTAACTTCAGAATGAAGTCCTCCCCATAGACATCTCCTTCATGGAGCTTGAACTGCAGAGAGGAATAACTAAGGAACCAGGGAAACAATACTTTGAAGATGCACAACTGGCATGGCCAACATCCTAAGACTATCTAGTGCCACTGAGTGCATAACCTGCTGATGGTTCCATCCCTTGTCCAATGTAGCTACCAAGGAGGACAGCCTGATGATTGAAAACCTTACACACCTGATGGCAAATGACTTGGAATGCTCTCTTTTTGGAGTAGCCTACAATATCTGAAACAAAAGTAGGACTTCATGTGGTACCACTGCTGTCTGTAAGTAAAGCCCTAAGAACCATTTGTTTCAAGAATCCCGAAGAGAAGAGTTACATCAGCTCTGTCTAACCCAACCCTTCCTGGTAGCATTGAAGATGCAACGTTAGCAGCATCCACAGCAATAAGAAAGACAAACCCAGCTGAATGTTGGGTTGTTTGCTGGGCTTCTTCCTTCCACCTACAGGGAGCAATGACAAAATGTGTGCTTCTGTGGGAAGCATCACAAGATCAGCACATTCACATCACCTTAATGGTTGGACTTGATCTTAAAGTTCTCTTTTCCAACTGCAGTTGATTCTGCGATTCTGCAGGAACAGGGCAAGAGGCTCCAATATAAACTCCAGGGATGTCAGGTTGCTGCCTGATCCCACTGGCAATGAAACTACTGGTGTGCGTAAGCACCTCTCTCAAGCACTCGGATGTTCCCTTCAGCCTTCTCTTTCCCTTGGACTCAAAACTTGGGCCTGCTGCTTCCTGTCAAAGAGCCAAGAGTCCAGCCCAAGAGCCCTGAAGACAAGACCCACAGATCTGGAGGAGGCTTGCTACAAGTGAGAAGAACAATGCGACTCCCTCACGCTCGAGTTGGGCAGAGAACTTCAGCCCTCCCAGGGGCACAGCGTAGTCCAGGTTTTGAAGGCCAGTGCTCTCTGATGGCCGCTGAAGATGTGCAGCACAAGCCGGACCCTGCAACAGCCCAGGGTGTTCTACAAAGACTGCACCAAGATAAGAGCTCATCTGGTTTTAGGGATGCGTGTGAACCAATCAGTTAAAGATTGGACAGACACAGACATTATCACCTGAAAAGAGAAGAGAGCAGCAGAACACCACCACTCTGGGTCTGCACGAGCATGTCTGAGGCCTTCCAGCGCTCTCAAGCAAAGGTCCTTCTCCAGCAAGTGAGGCGTCCTCTGATCTTCAGAGAACAAAAGGAAGGCATCTGCTCTTTCAAGCTTTTTCTTCTCGTTTTTGTAGGGGGTAAACAGATCGATGTTAACGGCGGCAACAACAACAACAAAAAAGCAGTAGTTCCTCAGTTTTGAAAGGAAATCCTTCTTTGCTGTTGATTTCAAAGAGCGCCGTGACTCACGTACGCCGAAATGGCACCGTGTCCCAACGGGTCACTTAGGCTCAAAACATAACTTTTGTGCACTGTTCCCTTTTTTTTACCTAAATTTAAGCAAACTTGGGAGAAAAAAAAAGTAAAAACCACCAAACAAATTTCAGCCAACCAACCGTGATGACAAAACTCCCAATAACCTCAACTGGGTATCAGTAAATCAGACAAACAAGGGTAGGGGAAGAGATGAAGAAAAAAGAATATGAACAACCCCTAGAAAGGCTCAGAGATGAGCAGCACTGTTCTCCTGGCAGCTGTAACTTCCAGCACAGCCCTGTTCTCCCACTCTCCTCTACCATTCCCGTACCAGTCCGGGACAAAAGCTCAGCAGGTCTCTTGTAAAGCTGAGAACCCTCCAGCTCTGCTGTGGCTACCTGTGGCTTCAGGGCCACGGCGCTATCGCTAGACTGCTTTTGGCGCAAATTTATCTTTACATTTCATGATCGCAAAGAGAACGACGTGGAACAGAATCCGGGGAGACACAGGGAGAGCTGCTGGGGACCGGGGCCGGGGTCGTGCCCAGCAGAACCGGGGCTGCCCCAATTTGCCCGCAGGCCCCAGGCGGGGGCACAGCCAGGCACCCCCCGTCCTCCCGAAGCAGCTTCGGGTGCCGCCACCCGCGGGCCCTCGCGGGGTAGGGGTGACCCGGAGCCCCCGATCAATCCCGCACGGCCGCGGAGGCCCGGGCCGGGCACACGCCAGGCTCCCGCTCGCCATCCCCAGCCCGGCGCTCCCATGTAACGCGTGTCCCCGCCACCCTCCGCCACCCCCGGGAAGGAGCCCGGCCAGGCCCCAGCGGCCGGGGCTGAGGGCGGTGCGACCCCGGGGCCTCCCATGCAGTGGGCCCGGCCGCCTCCCGCCGCCACGTCAACGGGGGAAGAGGCGGGCAGGAGGGAGCCGTGCCGGGCCGTGCCGGGCCGTGCTCCGCCGCTCCGGATACGCACCACGGGGCGAAGAACATGACGAAGTGCGGGGCGGTGGCGGCCCCGTGCCGCAGCATCTCCGCGTTGTAGAGGTGCTGCCGGTGCGGATCCGGGTCCGCCTCCGACGCCGGGCCCGGCTCCGGTTCGGCCCGTCCCGGCCGGCCGCAGAGGACGGGACCGAGCACGGCCAAGGAGAGGAGGCGCCACCAGGCCGGGCCGGAGCGGAGCGAAGCCATCGCAGCACCGAGACAGCGAGAGATCGAACGGCCAAAGCCCCGTGCGCCTGCTGCTGCCGCCTCCCTCCCTCCCCTGCCCTCCCCTCCCCGCCCTCCGCGCCCGGGCCGGCTCCGGCTCCCCCCCCTCGCTGCCCCCGCCTGCCCCGGGCAGCCGCTGCTCGCACGTGTGCACAGCGGAGCACACGCTTGATGGAGAATTGAAAGAAAAAAAAAAAAGGGGTTAAAATGAAAATAATATATATCTTATCTATTATCTAACTTAGATCATAGAGTCGGAGAGTCTTTTTGGGTGGGAAGGGACCTTTCAAGGCCATCCAGTCCAACCCCCCTGCAGGGAGCAGGGCCATCTGCAACCAGAGCAGGGTGCTCAGAGCCCCGGCCAACCTCC